>PVJD01019058.1:0-12726 GCA_004026545.1 Mormoops blainvillei | reverse complement strand
TGTCAGCTGAGGTCATTTGTATGTTTCAGGAATATGTGTTTCTGAAGTGATTACCACTGTGTGCCATTCCTGCATCTTCAAACAGGTTTTTTAGTTTCTCAAAACTACTTTATTGCCCTTTCTTTCCCTTTCTCGTCTCTCTTCAGTGTCCGTTCCTGGTTTGGCCCCACCGCCATGTCCACATAGATATTCACTCAGGGTTCAGTCTTGGTATCCCAGCTCCCCCTACACGGTTTCTTTATTGATCATAGGAACCCACAAAGCGCAAACTGTAGATGGCCCTAAAATATTCCCTGGCCTTGACTCCGTTCTAGGACTTCAGATGTACACTTCCAGTTGCCTTCTAGACCCAGCTTCATCTTCCCCAAGACTTGGTGTCTCTCTGATTTTTCCTCTCTCTAGGCCAATGAAGGCAGAAAGCTTATGTTTGCTCATTAGTGCCTTCCTAATGCCTAGCGTATTGCGCTGCACCAGGAAATTCCCAAAAAATACTTGAATAAGTGATTTTTCCAGGAACAAGGGCTTTGGCTCTTGTAACCATCGGCTGCTTCCCTTAATGTCATCCCGAAGTCTCAGAATCGCTTCCCTTGTTTTCCAGTCGTTGCCTGTGGTCAGCTCCTCATTACTTCTGACCTGGAATTCAGTAGCAGTTTTCTAAATGGTTTTACTGTGTGGTTTTTCCTCTGTCTGCTCTGTACTGCCTGCTGTAGCCACCATTTCTTAGTACAATTCTGGTCATTCATTCAGTAAGCACTCCTGAGCACCTCCTTTGTGCTGGGGTCTGTAATACATGCTAGCATGAAATGATGGGCTCTCCTGGTCAGAAGGCGCTGACGGTCTAGTACGGGGAGGAGACATAAACACAAAAAGTTTATTAAGTGTGACGTGATGTGATGAAAGCTAAGCACGGTATTTCCATGTTTGCCTAGCTGTGTGCGGAGGAGCCGAGCCCTGCCTGGAGACGCCAGGGGAAGTCCAAACATGGACTTGAGACTTTAAGGTACATAGAGTTTGCTCAGTAGACAAGGAGCAGCAGGTACGCCTTACTCTGAGGCTCCTTCCTGAGTGTGTCACAGAGGCATTTCAGACCTTGGCATTCGGTCTTGTTGCTGATCAAACTGAAGTGCAGATCAAGTAAAGTGCTCCGGTGTTGGCACCTTTCTTTTCCTTCTTAGTTCTTTTCACGTCCTCCCTCCTTTTCCTTCCGTCTTACTTCTGGGCCAGGAACGCTCTGAACTCTCTTCTCTGAGGTTTATTCAGAGCATTTTCTCCGTCCTTTTTGCCCCATCATCACCACCCGCTTATAGAAGTGTCCCTTCTTTCAGCCTTACTTTTCCAAGGTTGCTGTTTGTTCCTGGGTTAGAATTTTAGAATTCATGATGATTTAGTGTTTTCAGGGGAATGTCTCTTTCCTTTGGTGGGTTTTGAGATCCATCTTACTCATTTTGCCCCAAAGTCACTACTAAAGAGTTCGGCAAGTAACAGACACCTGATACATTTTGACGGTATGGATGCAGATATTCCACAAAGGCACGATATCCACGTCAATTTGCTGCTGTCTGCTGTCTCAAATGTGTACCTGTTGTTACAGATGAGGGCCAGCTTTTGATTCTGTTGAGGCAAGGCAGAGAGACTGTGTTTCACTCCCGGTTCTGTGGAAGCCGGGAATCCTGTCACATGTGTTTTCCTCCCCCTGGAATGATTTGTTTTCAGCCTTTGCTCTATTTCTTCTTCGTATATGAAGAAACACAGTTGTGAAGTTGGTGCTGGCTGGATCGTTTATGCTTTTCCTAACCTGAGGTCATACCGTCGTTCCCCTATATCACATTCTAAAGGCTTTTACATTTGCTTCCGTATTTTTAGGTTGTCAATCTGCCTGAGTTCATTTTGTGTATGGTGAAAGGTATGAGTACAGAGTCATTTTATCCATAAGTATGAAAGTTGCTTCAGAATTTACAAAATTTTTTACATTGAAAAGACATTAATGAAATCTTTTGGGGTTTAATTTATATATCATAAAAGAAATAAAACTCACCCATTTCAAGTGTACAGCTCAATGATTTTTGGAGAATTTACTGAAATGTGCAGCCATTGCCATCATTTAATTTGGAACATTTCCATCAACTCTCATGCCATTTACCCCTAATCCATCAGTGAATTCTTTTTAGTTTATCATCTTGAGATGTCTACAGTATCCAGTACTGTTGACACCTCTTCTTCTGGAAGCTTGGTATAAACGTTACTTTTTTTTTAATATACCAAATTTTTTGTTATATCATTTATTTTGGAGGGGAGGAAGTGACAGAGGGAGAGAAACATTGATGTGAGAGAGAAACATCAATGGACTGCTTCCTGTTTGTGCTTGACAGGGCACTGAACCCACAACCCAGGCATGTGCTCTTACTGGAAATGGCATCCACGACCTTTCGCCTTGATGGATGTCACCCAACCAACTGCACTACATGAGTCAGGGTTAATAGACATATTTTATTGCCATTTTTTAAAAAATAAAATGCAACATTCTAAAAAGGCCAAAATTTACTATTGACATTAATTTCTGTGAGTTTACTGTGCCACCATACAAAAATCAAGACATTAAAGAAACATTCAATAGTTAGAAACACTTAAGTCGATATTAGCGGCCTTAAAAATCAAACTGTATTTAGTAGCCCTTCAGAAAGGTAAAACTTGTATTTTTAAAAATCTGTTTTCTCTACAAGTGATTTTTTGAACTATCCAAAAATCCGTAGGTTTTTTTTCTGAAACTAATATTTGAGCTGCGTTTGATTCACATTCTTAGCAAAACAATTTCCTGAGAAAACGCATTATACTGCAGGCACATGGTTACAGGACAACCATTTATTCTTCACCTCCATCCTCACCACCATCTTTCTCGTCCTCCTCCTCCTCATCCTCTGGTTCCTTCTTCTTTGTGCCTGTTGGCCTGCCAGGGCCCTTCTTTCCCTCTTCACTTTTGCCCTTGGCACAGTTTGTGGCTGTGTCCTTCTCACCTTCCTCCTATAGCTGAACTGCTTTTTGTTCATGCAGTTGCTTATCTTTGGTGGGCTGCTCAGGCCACATTTCACCGAATTTTTTTGCAGTATCCCCATTGGATAAACCACAGTGCTCACCTTTGATCTTTGGGTGGTATTCCAGAGAGAAGAACGAGAAGAAGGCAGATGGAGGCCTTTTAGGGGTGTTGGGGTATTATCCCCCCGCCATGTGCTTTCTCACTCTTTGCTGTATCTTCGAACTTTGACTTTTCTTTCGCACACATCGTCTTGCATGTCTCTGTGAATATTCATTGGAGAATTCAGCAAAATTGCCTGTAGAGCCTGGGTGTTATTTCTCCCTGTGCTTTTCCCGGCAGATTTGCATGATGAAGGTATATGAGGTCATCTTGTCCTTCCGCTTGTTAGGGTCTCCTTTACCCATGGTGACAGACGGTGTCAGGTGGCAGGTTTCGTCAGAGTTCTGCCCTGCAGTGGGATCCGACCCAGAAGCTTCCCTCACAGGCCTCCGGTGTGAACTGGTTTATCACTAATGCTATTCTCACTTAGCCTATTGTTTTGCCTACACCTGACTTAATTTTTATTTTATTTCATTTTTATTTTTATTAAATTTATTGGGTTGACATTGGTTAACAGGATCATTTAGGCTTCAGGTGTACATTTCAATGATACAAGATCTGTATTTTACACTGTGCACCCACCACCCAAAGTCAGACCATCATTTGTCACCTTACTTTCTGACACAGCTTCATCCAGTGCCCTCTGCCTACCTCTTCAGTTATTCTCAGATTCCTTTGCAAGCTTTTTCCTCTTCCTTTTTCTTGAAGGGGGGTCTTCCCTCATCTCTTCCTTGACCCAGCGCTACTTCTACTTTGCAAGTTTTTCTGAATGGTCCCATCTATGCCCTTGGCTTTTTCTATCGCTGAGAATTTCCCAGATCTCCCTGCAGCTCAGCCATCTCTGCAGATAAACTGCCCCCTGGCCTTATCCTCTCTTTTCCTTCCTCTTATTTCAGCACATGGGGAAAAGGATTCATTTCCCAGAGGGTGCCTGAGAATCTCTTTTTAAAAAGATTTTACAGCCTTATTGAAGTATAGTTGATACACACAACTGCACATAGTTAATGTATATAATTTGATGAGTTTGGACATATGCGTACACCACAGTTACCACGGCATTCCCACAATTAAGGTTATAAACACAGCCATCACTTCCAGAAGTTTTCTGTGTCCCTTTGCTTTTCCTTTTTGTAAGAACACTTAAGTCTACCCTCTTAATAAATGTTTACATGTATAACACCTTATTGTTCTCTATAGGCACTGTGTGGTACAGCAGATCTCTGCAGCTCAGTCATCTTGTGTAACTGCAACTTCATACCCACTGCATGGCAACTCCCCATTGTTCCCTCCTCCCACTCCCTGGCAAACACTATTTTATTTTCTACTTCCATAAGTTTGACTAGTTTAGATACTTCCTATAAATTGACTGATGCAGTATTTGTCCTTCCATGTCTGAGTTCACTCAGCATGTCTTCCGGTTCATCCATGTCAGTGTAAATGTTAGGATTTCCTTCCTTTCTCAGGCAGAATAATATGCCATTGTATTTAGGTACAACTTTTTCATTATCCATTGATCTGTTCATGAACAATTGGGATTTTTTCATATCTTGGCTATTGTGAATAATGCTTCTATTCACATGGGTATGCTGATAACTCCAGTAGTTTTTCGATGGAATCTACAGGGTTTTCTATGTACGCTATCATATCATCTGCAAACAATGACAGTTTTACTTCCTCCTTAATAATTTGGATGCCTTTTATTTCTTGTCTGATCCCTGTGGCTCGAACTTCCAATACTATGTTGAATAGAAGTGGTGAAAGGGGACATCCTTGTCTTGTTCCCAATCTTAGTGGGAAAGCTTTTAGTTTTTGCACGTTGAGTATGACGTGGGCTGTAGGTTTCTCATATATGGCCTTTATTATGTTGAGGTGTGCTCCCTCTACTCCCACTTTGTTAAGTATTTTTGTCACAAATGGGTGCTGTACTTTATCAAATGCTTTTTCAGCATCTATTGATATTATCGTGTGATTTTTGTCCTTCTCTTTGTGTGATGCATTACATTTATTCATTTGTATGTGTGAGTACTGTACCAACTTGCATCCTTAGGATGAATCCCACTTGATCATGGTGTATGATCTTTTTAATGCATTGCCGGATGTGGTTTGCCAATATTTTGTTGAGGGTTTTAGCATCTAGTTCTATCAGCAATATTGGCCTGTAGTTTTCTTTCTTGTGTCTTTTTCTGGTTTGGGGATTAGGATGATGCTGGCCTCATAAAAAGAGTTTGAGAGTCTTCCTTCCTCTTGGATTTTTTGGAATAGTTTGAGAAGGACAAGGGTTAGCTCTTCCTTATATGTTTTGTAAAATTCTTCTGTGAAACCATCTGGTCCAAGGCTTTTGTGTGCCTGGAGTTTTTTGATTACTGCTTCAATTACACTAGCTGTTGTCAGGCTGTTGGGCTTTCTGCTTCTTCTTGATTCAGTTTGGAAGATTATGTATTTCTAGAAGTTTGTCCATTTCACCCAGGTTTTCAAATTTCTTGGCATGTAGTTGTTCAGAGTAATTTCTTGCCACCCTTTGTATTTCTGTGGTACTGGTTGTAATTTCTCCTTTTTTGTTTTTTATTTTATTTGGGTTCTCTCTTACTCTCTCTTTTTAATGAGTCTGGTTAAAGGCTTGTCAGTTTTGTTTATCTTTTCAATGAGCCATCTCCTGGATTTATTGATCCTTGAATTGTTCTTTCAGTCTCTATGTCATTTAATTCTGCTCCAATCTTGATTATTTTCTTCCTTCTACTTGCTCCGGGCTTTCTTTGTTGTTGTTCCTCTAGTTTTTGTAGATATAAGGTTCGGTCATTTATTTGAAATGTTTCTATCTTTTTTAGGTAGGCTTGCGTTACTATGAACCTTCCTTTCAGGACTGCCTTTGCTGTGTCCCATAGGTTTTGGGCTGTTGTGTGTTTATTTTCATTTGTTTCCAGAAACTTTATGACTTCTTCCTTGATATTATCGTTAACCCATTCATTGTTTAATAGCATGTTATTCAGTCTCCATGTATGTGACTGTTCTTGAGTTTTTCCCCTTGAGGTTGGTTTCTAGTTTCAAGCCCTTGTGGTCCAAGAAAATGCTTGATGTGATTTCAATTTTTTGAACTTTTGAGGCTTGTTTTTTGTCTTATCTTTGAAAATGTTCCATGTGCATTAAAAAAGAATGTATATTTTGCTTCTTGGGGGTGAAAGGTTCTCAATATTAAGTCCCTTTGATCTAGAGCTTTATTCAGTGCCACAATATCCTCACTGACTCTTTGTTTGGAGGATCTAAACATTGTTGACAGTGGTGCGTTAAAATCCCCTACTTTAACTGTGTTGATGTCTACATCTTTCTTGAAGTCCTCCAGGATTTTCCTTACATATTTGGATGCTCCTGTGCTGGGGTCATATATGTTTACAATGTTTATGTCTTCTTGATGGATTCTACCCTTGAGGATTATGAAGTATCTTTCTCTGTGTCTTTTTATGTCTTTTGTTTTGAAATCTATTTTGTCTGACATAAGTATTACTACCCCAGACTTTTTCTTGTCCATTTGCTTGGAATATTTTTTTCAACCCCTCGCTTTTGGTCTGTGTAGATCTTTTGTTCCTAGGTGGGTCTCTTGTAGGCAACATATGTGCAGGTCATGTTTTCTTACCCATTCAGGTACCCTATGTCTTTTGATTGGAGTATTTAATTCATTTACATTTAAGGTCAGTATTGATAGGTACTTATTCATTGTCATTTTTCCCCTTTGTACCTGTGTTGTTCTCTCTCTCACTCTTTTTCTTCATCTTAAGGCAGTCCCCTTAGCATGTCTGTCAAGGCTGGTTTGGTGGAGGTGTATTCTTTTAGCCTACTTTTGTCTGGGAAACTCATCTCACCTTCCATTTTAAATGAAAGCCTTACTGGGTAGAGTAGTCTTGGTTGCAGGTCTTTGGTTTCCATTTCTTGGAATATTTCTTGCCATTGGCTTCTGGCTTGTAGTGTCTCTGTTGAGGAATCAGCTGCTGGCCTTATTGGTATTTCTTTGTATGTTACTCCCTGTTTATCCCTTGCTCTGCCTGTAAGCTTCTCTTTGTCTTTGAATTTTGCCATTTTAATTATGATGTGTCTTGGACTGGGCCTCTGTGGGTTCATCTTGATTGACATTCTGTGCTTCCTGGGCTTGTGTGACTTTTTTTCTCATCAAATTAAGGAAGCTTTCTGTCATTACTTTTTCAAACAGTTTTTCTATTCCTTCTCATAAGGATATTATTAAATGGATATTATTATATTTCATGTTGTCCTGCTTTTCCCTTCACTCTTTTTTGTACTTTTTGAGCCTCTTTCTTATTCTGGCTCTGAGAATTTTTTCAACATTGTCTTCCAGCTCACTGATTCGATCCTCTGCTTCATCTAGCCTGCTTTTAATTCCTTCTACTGTGTTCTTCAATTCAGAAATTAAGTTCTTCATTTCCTCCAGGGTTTTATTGATATTTCCATGTCTTTTCTGCATTGTGATGTACTTTGCAGTAAGTTCCTTGTAGCTTCCTTGTAATTCTTTGTAATTCTCACTGAGCTCATTGAGCTTCCTTATAACCATTGTTTTGAACTCAGTGTCTATTAGTTTACTTGCCTCTATTTCATTTAACAGTCTTTCTAAGGATTCTTCTTATCCTTTTGATTGGGGATTCTTTGTCTAGCCATCTTAGGGGAGATTCTTCTTGTTTGTTTCTGTTTCTTAAATTGATCGGCTTTGACTCCCTTTTTTTGTGGTGTGAACCTCTATGGTAGGGGACCTGTGGAGTTCAGTGGTGCAGTCTTCTTGATCTCCTGAACTTGATGTTCTTGGGATGCCCTTTATGCCATTTATGTTGGCTCTCTGGATGTAAATGTGTTTTGATTGTTGTTGGGTCATTCTTTGGTTGGTCCTTCCCTCCAGCTGTCTGAGTGAGGGTCACTCTGCCCACCACATCTAGTATTCTGTTGTGCAGTGCTGCAAGAACAAAACCACACAGCCCAGGAAACAAACCTACACCTACAAAAGTAATTTCCACCTACAGTCCCACTATCAACAGCAAATGAACCAGCATTAATAAGGGTATAAAGAGATTAAGACTGTTACAAGAAAGGAGAAGTGAATATGAGATGACTAACTGAAAGAAAAATGATTTTGAGCAGGTAGAGAGAGGAGCACTAACAAGAGTAGGGAATCGGTACAATACAAAGAGAGAAAGTAAAATTTACATTGTAAATACAAAAGGGAATGAGGGAGGTGGAATGTAGTAAGATAAGAGAAGCATATAGTATTAGATTTAAACAGAAATTAGAAGAAAATAGAAAGAAAAAAGAAAAAGTAAATAAGTAATTTTAAAAATAGGAACCATATGGGAGAAAAAGATCCACCACAGCACTATCTGCAACAAATGAGCTAAAATTTAGTATAGGTGGGATGGGAATAAGAAGGAAAAAAGAAAAAAAAAAGAAAAGCTTAAGAGATGTATAGGTGGGATGGGAATAAGAAGGAAAAAAGAAAAAAAAAAAGAAAAGCTTAAGAGATGTCTAGAGGAAAGGGATATTATTTTGAGGTGATAGAGGGAGAGAGAATACTAAGAATGAGGAAGAAAAACCAGGCTACAACAGGGAAAAACTAAAATTTGAGATGAATAAATGAAAGGGTAGGATGAAAAAAAAGAAAAATGAGGCTAAAACAAGGAAAAATCAAAACGAAATAAAAAGACTGGGCAGGATGAACGCAGAATCGAGTACAAGAGGGGAACAGTAAAATCTGAGATTTGAAATACAAAAATAGTGAAGACCCAGAGATAAATATCATTGAAAACATGCAACAACTAACCTAGCTGCAACCAACAAGCAAAGATTGATAGAGATGGAGCGAGAACTCAGGTCTCTTAAGAGCAGGAAAAAGAGTGTGAGATGACCATTGACAAAAAAAAAATTGATTTTGAGTGGCCGGATGGGGGAGAAATGGTAAGAGTGCAGAATAGAAACAAGTTGTAGCAAGAGGAAACAAAAAATGAGCATAATAAGAGGAAAGAAGATAAAATGGGGTAAGAGAAGGGAGGAGCAATACCTGAAAATTGAAATAAACTATAATATAAAATCTAGTGACTTAACATGTACAAACCTGAAGGACAAGAAATGAATGTTAAAAAAACTATGCAGGAAAGAAAATATCGCAAATCATGGAGAAGACCATGGTAGATTTTTGTCTTTGTAGCATCTAATATTTACCACTATTTTTTATTTCTGGATCCACCTCTCCTGATGTCAGATGTCCCAGTCTGGCCTTAGGCAGCCTATTTGAAACTACCAGGGATCTACTGTCTGTGACTGATGCCTTCAGTTGTTATACTAGTCACTCTGCAATCAGCAGTCAGGTTTAAGCACCATACGGTGGAGCAGAGTAACCCCTGGGGGTGGGGCTATTGCTTCCCCTCAGACTGATGCCACTCAGAGGAGAGTGGTCTGCCTGAGCAAGATGGCTCCTGCCTGCAACGTGCAGGATGACTCAGCACCAGGATCCTGGTGGCTGTTTTCTCAGTTCTGTCCCCAAAGTCACCATCCCCAGTCTCTCCTCAAGCATCTCTAGTCCATTCTGACTTCCACTTTGACAGAGCCCAGGGTAAGTGGCTGCATATGAAAATTTATGTGTCAGTCCCTTAAACGGCTCTCTGTATCTCCAGCTAGATATCCTGCTGCATTTCATAGCTGGATATTATCTGTGTACTTTTTGGACTCTGGTGCTATCACCTGGGGAGCCCAGTTTGGCGGTTAGATGCTACACTTCTCAGGGGGACACCCCTGGCTGCTGAAATATCCCTCTGACACTTCAGCTGCTGCCCATTGGAGCCTAGCCAGCCCTCTCTGGTCTCCTCCACACTCCCTAACAGTCACATTGTGCTGAAGCTGTTTCTTCTGTCTGTCTATGGTTAAAAGGCTTCTCTCACACTGTTGCTCAGTTGTTTATGATGGATGATTTCTCCACAATTTAGTTGTAATTCCAGATTGGTCCTGGGAGGAGGCTAGTGTAACTTCCTAATCACTCCTCTGCATTCTTGGATCCTCATTTATGTAGGTTTCCCTTCTTATTTCTGTCAATAAACTTTATGATTTTCTCTATAAAAGTACATCTTTTATTAGATTAATTCATAGATAATGTTCTTCAATGTAAGCTGTATTTTTAAACTTTTTGTTCCTATTCATATGAATATAATTGATATTTTTGCTTTTCAAAACCCTTCTTTGGAAATAATTATAGACATAAATTTGCAAAAAGTAATAGTACATAGTGTCCTGTGAACCTCTCACCCATCTCCTACCAGTGGTGACATCTTATGTAACAGTAATACAATATGAAATCAGGAAATTGACATTGCTATGACATTGATAATTAGATTCCAGATATTTGGTTTCTTATTTTTGCATGACATTTTCTCTCTCTTTCTCTCTCCGCCCCCCCACCCCATCTAGAAAAGGCCTTGAGCCCTGTCCCCTATGTGGTACGCAACGGTGATGGCCACAAGCAACCTTCCTGTGTGGCTGCAAGCAGCATCCGCGGTAGAGTCAGAGCTCAAGGCCATGTTGACACCCCTGGAACCTGCAGTCACGCATCACCCCAGGCCCTGTGTCCAGACAGCCGACTCTCCTGTCCCATCCTACTCCCATCTATGACCAAATGCAAGACACTCTCTGACACCTAATGCCTCCAGACCTTAAACCTGACTCCTGGGTACTTGGGAAGCTGCTGGACTGAGGTGTGGACACTGGACCCTCGGACTGGGGTTGAGCACCTGGGCACCCTCCTGCTGCAGCACCCCACTCCTCTCATCCAGCCTGGGGAAAGCTGTGCGGCCGTTCTTGAATAAAGACTTTGACCCAGAAGGCGGATGGAGACTGAAGCTGAGACACACGAGAAATGCAAAGGGAAGCAAACCAGAAAGCAGCAGCACGAGCTTCCACAGTGCCGATCTGCGCGGAGCGCCCACAGGTTAATACGGTGCTGGGTAAAAGCACACACCATGCTGAACTACAGGTAGACGTGGAGACCTCGGGGCTGAAGAAGCACCTGTGGGGAGGGCAGACATGGCTCAGAGCTGGACAGTGGCCCTGAGGGCACAGTGACCAGTGCCTGCACGTGCCCACGGTGTAAGTGGCCAGGCTGCCCTGGACAAGTGCCTAAGTGTCCCATGGCATGGGCGACCCCGCGTACCCTCAGTTCTGCTCTGATTGGTCCATAGAGCACAATCCTTGGCTCTCTTGCTCTCTGTCCTTTGAGCATTCTCCCATCGCTGGATAGGACACCACCGATGCCTGGCCACCACTGACCACACCTACAGCCATATCACCTCACCACCTTGGAATGTGATCTCATTGAATCCGAATGGGGCTCCAGAGAGGGGCCTGCCTCCAGCTCACAAAGGTAAACAGACTGGGAGATGGGGTGTTACCTGCCCAAGCCCCCTGAGCCCACCTAGACCGTGGGTGCAAGACTCCATGGTGACCCAGCCTGCCACCCACGGGCCAGCTTCTTTCTCCGTATTCCCACTGACTCCTGCCAGGACCCAATCCCTCCCCACCT
The DNA here is from genome assembly GCA_004026545.1 of Mormoops blainvillei. Classification (NCBI taxonomy): domain Eukaryota; kingdom Metazoa; phylum Chordata; class Mammalia; order Chiroptera; family Mormoopidae; genus Mormoops; species Mormoops blainvillei. The sequence continues at coordinate 1,042 of PVJD01019058.1, read as the reverse complement.
CGCCCTTCCTCAGCTCTGGCGTCCTGGAAAATGAGCCTTCCGGGCTCAGCCTGGAGCTGGTCAGTGACTTTTGCAGTTGGACAGAATCCCTGTGAGAGCAGGTGCTGGGGCTCCTCAGTGCTGTGCTACCAGCAAGAGGCCCGGGAGGGACTCGAAAGCCAGGGATGTGCCATGGTAGGCGCCCAGCCAAGGTGCGACCTCCGGGGCTGGTCTCAGGACCCACAGGCCAGCCCGGAAAACCCTGACCACTCTGTGCCTGCAGATGACACACACTTCTGAGGCCCACGTGCACATCAGGGCCCTACACTCTGATGGCACCGAGGAAATGCCTCCTGCCCACTACTGGGTGCTTGCTCGTTGCACACCCCCCAGTCCGCATCCTCTGTGCTCAGGGCCTGACAGCCCTGGCGCCCAGGGAGCAGAGGGACCCAGGCCAGAAGGTCTAAAACTCAACAAACCAGTCTGTGTCCCATGTACAGAGGCTGCTCCTGGACAGTCCTAATGAGGGTGCCCAGCTATACACTTTGTGAGAACTGATTCACATAGCATGTCCAAGACCTGCACCATAAAACATGTTTTCGAATAAGCCAAGGAGACAGGGAAGACCCTGAGAGCATGTGTGCTGAACAGTGAAATACAACCTCCCTTTGCCCATGGCCCTCTAGCTCTAACCCACAAGGCACCCAGCCCACAGATGCCTCCCCTTCAGGGTCCCCCTTTCCCTTCTTCTTGACCCCTCCCAGCTCCTCACCACTAATTCCTACTCCCAATGCAGTTGTTCAGGCTTTTGCAGTGATGATCAAAGCCCATGATGCATTTGTTGCATACCTGGCAATGTTTGGTTTTCACACTCCTGGGAAGGAAAAATGTGGGAGGAGCAGGCTGTCAACAACCTGTGCAGATAAAGTACAGGGTCAGAGCCCTCCCCAGTCTAGAGAGGGCGGAACAGGCAGCAGCAGCCCGAGTCAGAGAGGACCTGTGCCCCTGGGTTGCGGGCGCCTTCCCTCAGCCACACGTTGGAGCCACACCTTGGAGCTGCAGC
>PVJD01019057.1:0-12728 GCA_004026545.1 Mormoops blainvillei | reverse complement strand
AAATGATAGCTTTGCTGGATAGAGTAATCTTGGATGTAGGTCCTTGCCTTTCATGACTTGGAATACTCCTTTCCAGTCCCTTCTTGCCTTTAAGGTTTCTTTTGAGAAATCAGCTGATAGTCTTATGGGAACTCCTTTGTAGGTCACTGTCTCCTTTTCTGTTGCTGCCTTTAAGATTCTCTCCTTATCTTTAATCTTGGATAATGTCATTATGAGGTGCCTTGGTGTGTGCTTCTTAGGGTCCAACTTCTTTGGGACTCTCTGAGCTTCCTGGACTTTTGTGTCTGTTTCCTTCACCAGATTGGGGAAGTTCTCTTTCATTATTTTTTCAAATAGGTTTTCAGTTTCTTGCTCTTCATCTTCTCCTTCTGGCACCCCTAGGACTCGGACGTTGGAGCGTGTAAAGTTGTCCCAGAGGTTCTTCAGCCTCTCCTCATTTTTATGAATTCTTGTTTCTTTATTCTGACCTGGTAGAATGTTTATTTCTTCCTTCTGCTCCAAATTGTTGATTTGAGTCCTGGTTTCCTTCTCTCCACTGTTGGTTCCCTGTGTTATTTTTCTTTATTTCACTTTGCATAGCCTTCCCTTTTTCCTCTATTTTGCGACCATACTCCACCATTTCTGTGAGCATCCAGATTACCAGTGTTTCGAACTCTGCATCTGTTAGGTTGGATATCTCTTCATTGCCTAGTTCTGTTTTTGGAGCTTTGATCTGTCCTTTGGTTTGGGCCATATTTTTTTTGTCTCTGGCATGCCTGTTATGTTGTAAGGGGCGGAACCTTAGGGTGTATGCCAGGGCAGGGCAAACCACATCGCTGCTTTGTGGCGCCATATGAGGGAGAGGGTTTGGAGAGGGAACAATGCCATTTAGTCGACTCTCAGCAGTTTTCAGTCACTTCCCCCGCTACCTACAAGCAAATTGGGCCCTTTTGGTGCCGGTTCTTGGGTGTGTGGGTTTGTGTACATTCTAGCACCTGTGGGCTCCTGCAATGAACTCTCCTGTGAGGCTGGGAGTTTCTCCTGCCGCCGCAACCCCCACAGGTTTTTATAGAGGTGTTTAGGCTTCCTTTTCCCATGCTGGAACCCTGGGTTGTGCTGTCTGTCTCTCTCCCCTGTTGTTCCTCCCGGTTTATCCACACACAAATGTGGGACTACCAACTGCTGTCTCGCTTGCCTGGTCCTCCTGCTACCACCTTGCCACATCCCCTCTACCTCGGGGAAGCCAGTTTCTTTATACCCCTTCTCACAATCCTCATTTTTTAAATCTCTCGACATTTAAAAAAAAAAGATTTTTGCTAACCTATCAACAAAAACTTCAGGAGTATGTGGAGAAATGGGTTCTGATGATGAGAGGGAAACATGCTTTTTACATTTGGCTCAGTGTGTTGGCATATGGTGCAGTTACCAGAGATTCTGGATTCAGTCTTCTTGCTCAGGCAGCTAGGAGAAGTTGTATTGTTTGCTCTCTTGACTGGCTTCAGCATTGGCCTATACGAAATGAAGCTGAATGCCTATAAACTCATAGTTATAGTTAGAGGAAAAAGCCAAAAGACTAAGTGAAATAGGACTGATGGAATGGGTATTTCATTAAGACCATTCCCACCTCTCCTGTCCTCTCTCTATTATCCACAAAGAGGTCCAGAAGATACTTATTCACCAAGGCAATGAGAGATACTTTGATGACTGTTCATTATCTATGGAAAGCAATACACAGCAGTTCCCCTTTATCCATGGTTTTACTTTCTGCAATTTCAGTTATCCATGATCAGCTGAGGTTCAAAATATTAAATTTTGGAAATAAGCAATTCATAAGTTTTAAATTGTGCACCATTTTGAGTAGCATGATGAAATCATGTGTCATCCCGCTCTATCCGCTGGGGACTTGAATCATCCCTTTGTCCAGCATATCCACGTTGTAAGTGCTACCCATTTGTTAGGCACTTAGTAGCTGTTTAAGTTATCCAGTCAACTGTTGTAGTATCACAGTACTTCTCTTTAGGCAACTCTTATTTTATTTACTAGTGGCCCCAAAGTGCAAGAGCAGTAGTGCTGGGAATTGGGATGTGCCAAAGAGAAGCTGTTAAGTGCTCCCTTAAATGAAAAGGTGAAAGTTCCTGACTTAAGGACGGAAAAAACATTGAATGCCAAGGTTGCTAAGATCTATAGTAAGAACGAATCTTCTGTCTGTAAAATTGCAGAGAAAAAAGAAATTCATGCTAGTTTTGCCATTGTATCTCAAACTAAAAGTTATAGCTATTATGTCTGATAAGGGCTTAGATATTTTGAGAGACCACATTCACATAACATTTATTACAGCATATTGCTATAATTGTTTTATTTTATTATTAGATATTGTTGTTAATCTCTTGCTGTGCCTAATTTATAATAAATTAAACGTTATCATAGGTATGTATGGGAAAAACAGCATATATATAGGGTTCAGTAATATCTGCGGTTTCAGGCATTCACTGGGGATCTTGGAACATAACCCCCTTGGATGAACGGGGGGCTACTATAATTGCTCTTGTCTCTAGGTAGCAGGAAATACTTCTACTAAAATTGTCTTCCTGGTTTCAATGGTGGGATTCTAGGGTAGCTCTGATTTTCATAGGCAAGGTGGGCATCGTATCTGTAAGGTAATATGACAGGCCTGATGACCAAGACGTATACTGACTTGAATGCTTCTTTTTGGCTAGGACTAATTGGTCATGGGATCCCTATATTTAAAATAAATGGAGAGCCCACTGAGATCCTTCTTGTTTTGTATAACCCAAAATTTCAGACCTCACAAGTGAAGGTCTGCCTTGAACTATCACAAGAGTGAGTGGTAATTCTTCACACAGTTCCTAGACCTGCGTCAGGTCTGTAGGACCCGTTCAGTTTTCCTTATTTTAAAAAATGTGTTTATGCATTAAAAAACAACAACAACAAAACTTTGACTTGTTTTTTTTAATCTCACATGCCTTTGTAATGTAGTTCGTAGGTTATAGAAGAAACCAGAAGAAAGGGGACATCGCTGAAAGATTCTGTATTGGAGCTGTGTGTAATAACTGATGAAACTCTGGTTCTCATCTCGATTTGAGGGACACGAAGTGTTTTGTTCCTACAAAGCTTAGTTATACTCTTGAGAATCTTGAGACTCGAGAATCTTGTTTGGAGCTTGAGGTGTGGAATAAATGTGTATGTGGTTCTATAGCCAACACTTGGTGCATTTGGCCTCATTTTAAATAACCCCTAAATGTTGGAGAAATTTTTATGTTAGGAGTCCTATAGAAGGCAGAAGTCATTTTCCTAGTATCTCTTGCAGCTAGGACATGGGCATGTGACCTGGAATTTTTTGATCAGATGCATCTGTGTAAGACATGAATTCAGAAGAGAGAATTGCATGTAGGGTAACAGCTCTTGCTTGGAATTGCTTCCTTAATGTGGATGGCCTAATGTAGATGGCCCTTGGTGAGACATTGAGCTTTCACAGGCAGCAGTGGCCGATGTCCTAGTGAGCCTTATTTTCTGAGATTTCACTTTTCATGTTACCTATGCTCAAAGAGTGGGACACAATTTATTGGGGAGACTAGGTATCTTTCTTGGCTGCTTACACCCAACCTGATTCTTTGGCTTTTTGAGGGGGAGTTCTTGGAATCTCCTAATATGTTTTAATGCATTTCTTTTCTGTTGAAACCACATGAAAGAGGTTTTGTTGTTTGCAGCTGAGAGCTTTGATCTACTAAATTGTAAAGATTTTGTTTATTGTCAGAGTATTTTACTTTTCTAATTAAGATCCCAAAATTACCATGCACTTACACTCTATATTTTCCTCCCTAGAGGTCTACATTTCTTTGCCACCATTTTCTTCTACTTAGAATGCTGCCTTTGTTCGTTTTGAATTGCTTCCTGTCCTTCATTACTCAGCTTAAGCTCCGAAGATGCGGTGAAACCTTTCTTGTACATCCCAACAGTCTGATGGATTCTTATCTTCCTCTGAATTCCAGAAGCACTTGTTTAGGCATTAAGTGCTAGTTCATTTTTTTTTCTTTCTTTCTGTATGCATCTTAGCTTTCACACTAAATGATAAGCTTCCTGAAAACTGGTAATACACCTCTTTCTTTCCCTTGCATTGTCTAGTAGAATACCTTACATCTATTTTGTCTGAAGGTTTAGCAGTCACTTTCATAATGTGTAGTCATTAGAGTCGCTGAGAATCACAATGATGCCAGACCAATTGAGTTGAGATAATAAACTAGTTAGACTTACTTTGTCTTGGTCCTAGTGAGACAAAACGGCCTGGCAGTGGGACCCAGTTTCTCTCTTCCTCAAGGGACCCAAGGCTTGCCTCTTATCCTGTTTTCATGAGTAGGTGGCTGTATCTTCTGAATTACTATCTTAATAATGTTTTATAATTTTTTGCCTTGACAAAAGCCTTCTATTGCTTTCCTACTTTCTAGTTAACTGTCACTGTACCCCCTGGAATTCCTGTTCATAATCAGCGAGCTTACTATTTTCAGTCTACAGTCAGACCTCCGTACTCATCGGCTTCAGGACGTGTCAAACCCTGCACTCATCACATTTCAATGAGAAAAAAATGTTTCAGCACTTGGTGCTTGCTCGGGACTTGTCGCACTTGCTGGAACTTGTATGAGTCACAACTCTGCCCTGCAAGAGAAAGTGCTTCATTGTTCGGTACTTACTGGTTTTGGCACTTGTCATGAGTTCTAGAATGAATTAAGGACGAGCACCAAGGTACTACTGAATTTTAAAATTTTGTGTACATGATGAAATAATTCAAATATGCAAAAACTTACAAAAAGTAATACAATAGACACCTATGTAACCAACCTGAAGGTCAAGCAGATGTCCACTTTTTGCCTTGTTTGCTTTTTCTTGTTTCAAAATTCTCCTCTCCTCATCCTTTCCCCACTCATTTAAAGGCACCCATTTTCCTGAAGTCCTTGTGCATCATTTCTCTGCTCTGCTCTTGTGTACATATAAAACACTTACATAAAAGATGACATGAAAAATATTTATACAACATTGTCTTCTAGATATATTCATGTTCATATATGTAGGTTTAGTTCATTCTTTTTAATTGCTGCTTGGTTAAATAAAGCAATTCATCCTCTTAGATAACTAAGTCCTACCTACCTTTTGGCAAATAGTATTGCCGTGATGGGGAGTTTCGCACATAAGTTCCTAGTCACTGTGTCACTTTATCTGGGATAGACACCTAAGAGGAGAATTGTTGGTTCACAACGTGTAGGTGCCACTTCATCTTACCAGCTATCGCCAAGCCCGGTCCAAAGTGGAGATACTACGTTGTACCCACCAGCATTTTATTTTATTTACTAATTTTTGCATCTCTGAAAGATGAGAAATGGAGTTTAATAGTTTTCATTTTGATTACTTTGATTTCTAGTAAAGTTGAACATCTTTTCATGGATTTTGGTCATTCTGGTCTTCCATTCCATGACTCTTCTCTGTATTCTTTACTAATACATATTTTTTCTTTGGGTGTTGGCTTTTATATTGATTTGCAGCAATTTTAAAATAATCTGATTAATATTTTTGGTAATATGCATTGCAGATATCATTTTTAACCTCTTTTACAGTCTTCCCTTCTGCTTGGTGATTAAAATTATAATTTCTTGAGCCTTGGTCCTAAGCTGCTTTGTCTCACTTTTTTGTTCTTTCTTCTTAGGCAGTCTTACCACTTTGATTTCCACTTATCTAAGTTCCAGACCTATTTTGTAACTCAGCTATCCTAGAAACAAAACGAGCCTAAAAATCTGACCTCATAACCATCTCTGTCCGTGTAATTTGACCCTCGTTACCTTCTTAGCCTTTTCGCATGCCGCTTTCTTTTTCACTCCTTGCTATACCGTGTTGACCGCTTGGTCCAAATGTGCTATATGTTTTCCTCTGGAGCCTTTGCTCTTGCTATTCCTATGTCAATATGCTCCTCACATTTTATTATAAATTACCCTATTTTTAATATGTATCAAAGTTGTAAATATTAGGAAAATGCAAATTAAAACTACTAGGTAACCACTCAGCTAACTAGAGGGCCTGCAATTAAAAAGATTGTAACAAACTTTCCAGTAAGACACCCAAAACTCCCCCATAAATTGCCGATATGAGTATAAAATTGTAGAACCGCTTTGGAAAACCACTTGGCAGTTTCTTATAAATTTAAGCATCGCACCTACCTTTGGATTAAGCAATTCTGCTCCTGAGTATTTTCCCAAGAGAAAGGAAAACATATGTCTACAGACAACCTTTTTTAAGAATTTTTACAGTAGATGTATTCCTAATAGCTAACAACAGGAAACAGCCCAAATATCAATCAGTTGGATAATGGGTTTGAAAGTTTTGATATATTCATACAGTGGAATACTACCCAGTAATGAAAAGGAAGGAACATGCATGCCAAATGGCATGGATGCTCTCACACACTCACCCAGCAAAAAATGCCAGACACAATATAAATTCTAGAATAGGCAAAGCTAATCTGTGGTGAAAAAAAAAAAAAGGAAAAGGATATTGAACAATGGTTCACTTCTTTGTGGGAAGCGCTGGAGTACAACTGGGAGGGGGCATAAGGGAGTTTTCTGAAGTGATTGAAATGTTCAGTATCTTACAGAATGTGGATCCCACGAGTTTGTCAGAGTAGGATGGTCAAGGAGTGTTTATGTCAGTATATGTAAATTTTTACCTAAAAATATAAAAATAACAAGTTGGGTGGCAGGGAGTGGAGTGTTTAAGTGCAACAAGAATGGCAGGATGTTGATGGTTGCTGCAGTTGGGTAATGGATTCATGTGAATCTATTGTACTATTCTTTTTATTTTGTTTGAAGTTTTCACCATATAAGGTTTTTTAATGCAAATGTTATGAAAACACATAAATAGCATCTATGTTCTCACTGTCAGCTTTATAACTAAAACCATGGCAATATAATTGTCTTTCCTTGTGAACCGCACCTTGATTGCATGACCCCTTCCCCCCATCAGTCACTCTCCTGAATCCCCCTTCACTTTTAAACATTTTCCAAGTATCAATCTAAAGATCACTTCTTGAAAGAAAACCTTTCATCACTTAAAACACTCACTGGGTTAAATGCCCCTGGTATGTGCATTCATGACTTTTTATCACATTTGTGATTTTTTTGTTTGCGTAGTTCATATCAATCTCTGCAGTAGACTCAGTTTTCAGAGGTCCAGGGTGTATTCTTGCTTTCTTAGTGCCTAGCATAGTCAATTTATTGGATGATTGTGCTGGTGTAGTTTTCTCTTTTTTATATTAAAGATATAAAAATTGAAGAGCTGTTCTATTGAGTACTTTGTTGAATCAGTATGTTATAAAAAGTTATTAATGTGAGAATGATTGATAGGTAGTAATTCTTTTTTATTTTATTGACATGTGATTAAAAAAGAAAAAATACTATGTCCTTTGATCTGGAACTATGTCCAAAAGTCTGCCACTTGGTTCTCAAATGCTCTTGAGCTTCATTATGTTGTCTTCTGTTTTCTTACTTGGAAGCCATGCAAATAAAAGATCCCTTTCCCATTTGCAAAGATTATTCTAAATACCTCTTCTTTTTTTCTTTTCTAATGTGCTTCCTCCTTTGTGTACTAGTTTTGATGTTTATCAGGGATGACGATCTTTAAGGGCTTGTTTTCTTATTTTTTGTACTGGTAGTATATATTTTTAAACTTTGATATGCCTCACTTCCAGATGAAGGTATGAACTAATAAATAATAAATATTGATAAAAATGCCTTATAATTATACCATTAAGTATATTATCTCTAATGCAAATACCAATTAACAGTATTGAAGGAGAGGGATTGTATTATGATTTTTGATGTTTTATATTTCCATGGAATACTTGGGCAGTTTAACGAAGCAGTTAGATTTCTGTTATGATTATTTCTAACTTTTGTTTCTTCTTGAGAGATAGCATATTATAGTGTCTAAGAGTGTGTAAGACTCAAGCCAGGTTGAGTTGTGGTTCCACTGTTTAATAAGCTATGTGACTGCTCAACTTGACTTAACTGCTTTGTTGATCTGAAGTCATTGAAAATAGCTTTTGAGCATTCAGGTACCTCAGGAGTGACTTTTCTAAAAAAAAAACACACCAGACCTGAGCACCACATACCTTTTTTTTTTTAAATAACTTTTTCTTTTTATTGAATTTATTGGGGTGATACTGGTTAACAGGTGCACAGTTCTTTTAACTTTTTAATAAGTCCCCATTGCATTGAATAAAGTCCAAATTCTAAAACAATGAAAATGTGGCTCTTCAGGAACTGACATTTTCTACTAATTTCTTATATGCACAATACATTCCAACCTTACTGAATTAATTAAAAAATTTTGAGCTTACCATGGTGCTTTATGTATCTTGTTTGTGTGTAAGCTATTATGCAAGCCTAAAATATACTTTCCTTTATTTATCTTCAAAAGTCTTTTAATTGAAGATTTTTTATCTTGTCTCAGTTCAGTTAATTATATCCTCACGCTAACTATTATATTTAGTAGTTAACACTATTAAAAGCTACCGTACAGTCATTTTTTTAAAAGATGCCTGTCTTTTTTCTTGAATTGAGTTGCTTGATGGCAAGGACTGTGTATTCATCTTTACAGTATCTGCTCTGCCTTGCTTACTGTGATTGATCAATTAAAGTTGCTTGAGTAAACGAAAACATTTTTGTTTTTCATTTTGAGAATATTAATAGGGATTTTTCCCTTTTTTAAAGTTTTAAAAAAATTTATTGATTTGAGAGAGAGAGAGACAATCAATTTGTTGTTCCATTTATTTATGCATTCATTTGTTGATTCTTACATGCACCCTTACTGGGGATCAAACCTGCACCCGTAGGGTATTGGGATGATACTCTAACCAACACAGCGTTACCTGACCAGGCCAGGTTGTTCCTTTAGTTGTTTATTTGAAGATGGCAGAGATTTCTACACTGATTGCTTCAATGGAAAAACAGAAGAGAATAATTCAATAAAAGATAAGTAGTTTCATCTGGAAACAGTTTTCTGAAGTTGGAATTAATGTGTTAACTTACCTAGAGTGGAAGGTCAAATTTCTAGAATGATTATGTTTTAATTGTTAAAGAAAATGGCATGTAAGAGAACTTTTAAGTTCATATGGCAAAAACAGAAAAACTGCAAAGTTAGAGTCTCTGAGGTTTCTGATGTTTCATAGACTAACAAAAGGTTGCTTTATTAGCAGCGTTAATGAACGAATCGCTTTATTGGGTTAGGCATACTGGTAGCTTTGTCGGTCCAAAGAGCTAAGAGTTCTTATTTCAATTCATGATTATGTTAGAGTAGTGAAGTGAAAGCCGTTGACCTTCTCTTAAGCAGAAAATAGCAAGTTTTTACAAGTAGATTAAAGCATTAAAAGGAATGTGGTGAAGAACTAACATCAAATCCCTTTAAAAATTTGAGTTTTTAAAATCTTTTCGTGTATCGATTTTACAACAGTAGTGGATTTTAAAAATACTTATTAATTGGTTTAGAATAATAACTTTAATAGGATGGTTTTGTAGAGTTAGGTCTAAACTATTGGAAAAAACTGAATTATTAGAATGGATAAACTTTGAATTCTCCAAATGGTGATACATATTAAGAGCAATGTGAGATGCAGGAAATAATAAACTATAGAGCAGGTGCAATGCCACTCACATGGCATACCTTCCACATTGTCTTTTATTAAAGTAAATGAAATGCATTTTGCTTATTGGAATCATTTTGGAAGTGCTGATTTGTTTCTGTTCATTTACATCAGAGATTAAAGTAGAAGGGGTCATTGGGTACCTGCTTCTAAATCAAAGGTCTTCAGTGCAATAGTTTTAAACTCCAGGAATTACAGAACTAAGGTTTGTATAGCAGCAATTCAATGATTGTAATCCAATGGTTGGCTATCTTCAAGTAGAAACCCGATGACAGTTCCTGGCTGATTGCAGGTTTTGGAGATATCTGTACCAGGCCAGGATCTTAGAGACAGAAAAACCCAAGACTGAGGAAAGTTATTGTAAGGCTTTAATGAGTTGTCCAAAAGATGCTTGGCCTCTGGGAATTGTTTGGGGAATGGGCTTTTGCTGTCCTACTCCTCTGCCTGTTGTCTTAGAGACTCATACAACAAAAAAGTCCCACAGCTCAAGACAAATAGGTTGTTGTAAGTAATGAGGCAGATTTCCATCAGGACAAGAATTTTCAAGTCTGATCAAATAATGATGTTATTTAATTTAGAGAGAAGAATAAGAAGCTGGTTAGTTAAAACAAACTTAGTTTTTATGTAAATATAACAAAAAATGAGATGAAAGGACATACAGATAGAACTGTGTATATTTTGAATAAAAAAGTAACCATCGTTAAGATTAACCTAAAAGTTTTTAGATATGTATGAATATTTATTGGCAAGATTTTTCTTCAAAGGGTTGTTTTAAAAACTCTTAAAATTTTCCAAGCAACAGGACCAAGTAATTTGCCTTAAAGTTTTTATGAATTCCTGATGTCTGATTGCTTTTGAAGTCAATTTCTGAGTTAGCTATTAATACTTTTAATATGTATGTGAAATTACACATTTGTAAACGTAACTTGAGCCTGTGTAGAATAGGCATTAGCAAGATATCATGCAAAACTTTGTCTGCTCTAAAGAGAGTCAAGAAATCTCTTGGTGGTAAAACTTATATTTACATTGAAACTATTCTTAAAACTTTAATACAAAATGACCAGACATACTTAATTTACCTTTATACAGTCAGTAGAAATAAATTAAAATACATTATTAGGAAACTCAGATTTTCAAATTAGTGAGCTTTGTATCATTAGGATGATGACCTGAAGTTATTTCACCAAGAATTACTTTTACACTTGGGTTGACTCCGTGAAAGACCTAGGTGTGGGTCTGCAAGAACTGCACAGGGCTTTGGAGGATAGGACATGTAGTCATCACCCATTCTTAGGGTGGCAAGGAGTCAGAGCTGACTCAATGGCACATAACACAAATTTTCATCTATTTTATATAAAAATTTTTTTCAAATAAAAATTTAAAAATAATTGAAGTAAAATTTACCTACAGAAAACTATGGATAAACATTTGTACATTGATGAACTTTTACAAAGTGAATGCACATTTTGACTATAGCCTAGATCAGCATATCAACTCCTCTGATGCCTCCCTGTGTCCTGTGCCAAATAATCCTTTCATCCCAAAGGTAACTGTTACTCTTCATGATAAGAGCTTAGTTTAGCTTGTTTTTCAAATCAACCAACCAACCAACCAACCAACCAACCAACCAACCAGCGCTCCTACAGACAGACCGACCGACCGACAGACAGACACACACACACACACACACACACACACACACACACACACACGCTTCTTTCACAGTATTGTGTTTATAAGATGTATCTTATTTTGTGTGTGGCATTAGTTTTCTCATTTTCACCGAGTTTTAGGAATTCATTGTATGAATATAATAGCTTATTTCTCCCTTCTACTGCCGGTGGACATTTGGGTTATATTCAGTTCTAGGCTCTTTAAATAACATTGCTATGATAAATCTGTACATACTCTTTTGTGCACATATGTACACATAACCATTGATTGTATAACCAGGAGTAATATCACTTATTCATTGACTCTGTATTTTCACCTTTAGTAGACACTTCCAAATAGTTTTCTATACTGATTATACCAATTTACCTGCAGTGAATGAGAATGCCAGTGCTGCATATTCTGACTTGGTATTGTCTACTTTTTAGTTAAAAAGTAGTCATTTTGGTGGGTAATAGTATCTGAACTTTTTAATCTGTATAGTCCTTATGATTAGTGATATTGAGCACCTTGTCAGCATGTTTATTGGGTTTTGAAATTATCTTCTGTGAGTTTTTGTTTGGTCTTTAGCCTATCTTAAAAATTGGATTGTCTTTTTCTTGGTAATATAAGGTTGTTTTTTAAAAATATATTTTATATGTGAGTTCTTTTTTGGACATGTGCATTGATATTTTTTCTACTCCGTACCTTTCATTTTCACTTTGTAAAGAACAACTTGTAATGCTAATAAAGTCCAATTTTTTTGTTTTGGCTTTTTCTGTCTTAAAAAATATGTGCCTACCCCGAAATCATGATGATATTTTCCTGTCATCGTATAAAGCTTTATTGTTTTAAACTATTGTTTAGGTCTCTAATATAATTTTTTCTTCCCCCGTTTTCCATGGCTTGTAGATATGGTTGTAATTCATTTGATTGATTTTGATTTTAATAGTAGTAGTGATAAAAAATCTTATTGTTATGGTGTACTCATAAGAAAATGTTTTTATTTTATTTTTATATATGGTATTTTAATTTTGATATGGTAACATTTTCTGGTAGTTAAGAAGATGGATTTCTTTATTCTGGTGATTCTTTCTTTTTTCTTTACCTCTGCCCTGCATTCCCTCCTCCCACCAGCATCCCCCCCCGACCCCCCCACTCCTTAGTTCATGTCCATGGGTTGTACATGTAAGTTCTTTGGCTTCTCTATTTCCTGTGCTATTTTTAACCTCCCCCTGTCTATTTTGTACCTACCATTTATGCTTCTTATCTCCTGTACCTTTTCCCCATTCTCATCCTTCCCCTTCCCTGCTGATAACCTCCATGTGATCTCCATTTCTGTGATTCCGTTTCTTTTCTAGTTGTTTGCTAAGTTTGTTTTTGTTCTTAGGCTCAGTTG
>PVJD01019056.1:0-12741 GCA_004026545.1 Mormoops blainvillei | reverse complement strand
TAGGAAAGCCAAGCTTTTCTTTGAAAATAACAGTATTAATAAACTAGAAAATGTTCTGGCTAGAATGATCAATTAAAAGAGAAGAAGCAAATTAAGCAAAAAAGTAGAAGGAAATAGAGGAATAAACTATTGACACAAGTAGGATAATAACACAAATTATTATGGACAACTATATATTTATTAATTGTTAAAGGATTTCTTTAGGCAAGTAGACAAAAATGTAAAAGGCCAAAATTAAGGCAAGAAAAATAGTCAAAATAAATAATTATTTAAGAAAATTGAAATAACATTCAAAGTCTTCCCCCTTCAAAAATTCTTGGTACAGTTTGCTTACTAGGTGCATTTTACAAACTTTCAAGGAATGTATACTCCAGCTTTTATAAGTGTCACAAGGAAACAATAAATGTGGAAGAACCACCAACTACCTTTTATGAAGTTACTCTAATCTTGATTCCAAAACCTGATAAGACAGCAAATAAGATAAAATTATGAGTTCACTTAACTTATGAAAATATTTAAAATACTAAAACAATGGCTAACCAAATTGAAACATTTTTCTAAGCAGAATACATGACAGTCAAATAGGGCTTAATATATAGTCAACAGTAGTTCAAAATCAGAAAAATCTGTCAATATAATTTATCACATTATGAAACAAATTGAAAAAAATCATTAAATAACATTCAACAATTCCTCATTATAAAATAATCAGAAAATTGCATTTGGAAGAAAACTAACTTGAAAATATTATATATTAAAAACACCTATTAAAAACATAATTTATAATAAAGAAATATGTGTGTGTGTGTGTGTGTGTGTGTGTGCCCATCAAGTCCAAGAATAAGAGAATGATGCCAATTTTTACTCCTGATTTAATATTCCTAGAAATCCTGTACAATGTTATAAGGGGGAAAAGCACAAAAACTGTAAGGATTAAATAGAAGAAATGAATGTACCATTTTGTGTAGGTGATATTTCTAAATAGAAAACCCATGTGATAAACTGCCAGGAATAATAATGATACAAGGAAATCTGGTCAGATCATTGGGGAAGAGTAGGGAGGGGCTGTAGGTGAAGGTTGCCAGGAGCAATGGTAAACAGTTTAGGATGGGATTAGCTGAGAAGCTCAATGTCTTCAGAGTGCATAGAAATATGGGCCAGAAGATTTAAAATAAAAGGGGTTGTGGAGACTGGCTCTCTGGCTTTCTTCCTTGAGGATGCATGGGTGATCATGTTGCAGCTGTCTGCGTTTCCCAAAGGATGGTATTTTGGATGGGAGAAGAAACTGGGTGTAGGCTAGGATCAGGCTGGCCTGGCAGAGGGTGGCTGGGTTATTTCTCTTTGGGTATTCTAGAGGGAATGAGCTCTGAAGCAGAAACCTGCCGATCTTCCAAAATTATGTAGTTTTGTAGCTTATGCTGTTTTAATTTGTAAACTAATCCTGTAGAAATGAGATAATTAAAAACTAACAGGGGGAATGATACAGGGACTCAGGGGTTAAAGCTTTTAACCTTAATCGATAGGCTTAAGTGACTAAAGCTGTAATTAAAGAGTTAGAGTTTAGCATTAATTGATATGCTTAAGTGGCTAATGCATGTGGAGAGCTGTTATTCCAAAATTTTGTAGCTTTTGAAGAAAGACTCCTTTCCTTTATCACCAAAACTTTGCCTCCAGAATTTTGTCTGGAGGGTGGTGGTAGGTAGCAGGACCTCACTTGCTGTTTGGGAACAATAAAAGTTTAGGAAAATGGCACATAAAAAAGTAAACTTATGGAGTTCTAGTTTCCAGGTAAGGAGCTTGGATATCACTGTTCCATCGTAACAAGGAAAAAGCTGAGCAGACTGAAATGTTAACAACTCTATTAGGTCCATGAAGGAGGTGGGGACACAGGGCGAGCCTCTGGCCCTAAGATCCGAAACACAGAGAGCTGAACGCAGGGGTCATGGCTTACCGGAGCCGAGGTTCCCAGCAGAAACCTCCATGGAAACTAGTGCCAGGGTAGAAAACCATGACTGCAGTGCATGGATTGCTGGAGGCTCAGTACAGACAAGTCCAAGAGGTTAAAAACCCCACAGGCCTTGCTCATAAGCGGGGACCCCACAATAGTTTGAGATTGACCTTCAGGAACTCAACCAGGCTCCCACCATACATATTGGAGAAGATTTCCCTCAAGCTCTTGGTGGGAGTGAGGGGAAAGGAGCCTTTTTAGAAACAGATCGGAGCACTCTGTTATTCTTAATCAGGACTACTCTTGGGGGAAACCAGTAAGCAGAGCCTCGCCTGCTTGGGAATTATCAGAGCCTAACTGACCTGGGGGAAGGGAAAAATCCAAGTCTAGCCCACTCCGACCTGTCGCACTTATGATTTCAAAAGGTCCTCTTGATGGACAATCTGCAATAGTCTTTGCAAGAAAAGCAACTATGATGAGGACAGAGTCTAGATTTTAGTGGGTGAATCGGAATGATGCAACGTGGGGCGTGGCGATGACTGTAGTAAGTTTAGATCATAGCCAAGATGTTTAAAAGAGGGAAGGCAAAAGAGAGTGGTATAGGCGCATGTGAGATCAAAGAAGCAGTTTTCTTTCTTCTTCCTCATCATTTTCTCCCTCTTACTCTAATTCTGGAACAATCATGAGTTCTGTAAAATAAAACCACAGTAAACATTTCCATCTTTATGTAAGAAAACTTTTTTTTTTAGTTGAGAAAGATATAAGTGAATTAATAGGCTTTGTGGAGACATCAGTCAGAAAGGAAGAGGCAGAAGATAAAACAAAGAGGCAGACAATTGGTTTAGTGAGGCCCTAATGTAAAAGCGAGGGGGAGGGGAGGAGAATTAGGATCAATGATTAGAGCTAAGAGACAAAATCATTTTCAATTTCAAGTGTAATAAAAAGGAAAATTGGGGGAGGGAGAGGAGTAGAACATCTGTATGCAGTAGCAAAGGAAGTTAAGGAAATTCATATTATGAAATTGCCTTTGTTTCTCTGTGACTTAGGAGGCAAACTCATCTGCTGAAGGTACGGTGTCAGGAGCTTTGGAGCAGAAATAAAAGTCTGAAATTGAAAAATAAAATGGCATCTTCTCCTTTGTTGGAATGGAACCAGCTTCCGGATGCTCAGTGAATGGCCACGTCTCAGTGACCTGAACTGTCTTCCCTGTTGTACATCTTTTCTTATGAGTAGCGAGCCATGGCAAGGTAGCTGTCACAGAATTCCAGCTGAGTGCTAAATGCATGGCTTTCTTTAAAACCTCCTCAATGATCACTAAACAGATGGTTGTCTGGAGTTAACTTCACCAGGATATCTTGTGAGGCTGAGCCTGTTTAGCTTTGAAGATGGTTTAAGTCATAACAATTTTCTCTGGCCTAATTGTATTTCACTGTAGGGTTGTTCACCTACTAATTATTTATACGAGCATAATAGCTTTTATAAAAGCTAAGTTCAGGAGAAGAAGATGCAACTGTCATTTTTTTAAACCTAATTTATTCCTTTATTAAAATAGTTCATTTTCAAATATATGTCTAATTACTTGATTCCCTTGCCCCCGCATCCGAAATTGCAATAGGGCCATCATTTTTTTTATGGCGCTCAAGGGATTGATTGTCTGATGTGGATCCCTCAATCTAGTCACTTGTTCCCTTCACAGTCCCACTCCCCAGAGGAGTGTCTTATTCTCAAAATTGTGATTTGCACTTTTGACTCCGAGACTTCACATGGGTCCTTCTCTATTACTGATTTGTATTTCATCATGCTAATTTATACTCATAGGTCATGTTTCTGCTTAGATATCACTTCTGAGAATCTTCCCTAACCTTCCACGGATGAAATGCTCCCACCATGTGCTCCCACACCACCTTGAGTTTCTGCTTTACAGTTGCCTATTTACCTGTCCATCACACTCTGTATTTTCAGTCCCATAAGGTCAGAGACCATATATAAAAGGTCACTGTTCTTTCTGTAGCACCTTATACATAGTGCCTGACAGGTAGTAGGTACTCAGAAAATATTTGTTAAATTAAACCATGGCTCTACTGTTTTATGAATTTGGGAACAGACTATAAAAACAGCAAGATTGGAGTTTGAAGAAATGATCCAGTTTAGTGCTACCTTTTACTAGCTGTGTGATCTGGTAAAACTATTTCAACTTTTTTAAACCTCATTTTTCTTAGTTGTAAAATGGAGATAAGTCTACCTACCTATGTATCTAGTTGTAAGAAGTAAATAAAACAGTGTATGAGTAGTACAATGAATAGCACAAAATACGGTAACATTAATGATACAGTGTCTCCTACTTAACCCAAATAAGTCTTTGTAACCTATACAAAATTATATGAGCTATATCAATTACCTGGAAAGTATTCGTGTAGTGTTTACGTTATTTTTTCCACTTAAAATTTTCTGATCGTTTTCCTCCTTTTCCTTTTCTTCTACTCAGTCTATTAAGATGGGAGCACAAAGTATGTTTGAAAAGCACTATTTATACAATTAGCTACGATATCAATAACAACTAAAAGTAGCTAATATTTATTAAGCAATTATTCTGGCTAGTGTTGTACTAGGGAGTCTATATTCCTAGCACTTATATTTTGTTAGTACTTTATTCACTGTTTTGGAGGAAGAGGTCCAGCAGTTAGTGGCGACTGAAAATCTTACCAATCATCTTAATAATTCAGAAGGGCAGAGTACACCCAAGACTTCTTTTGTATTCCTTCACCTATTCGTGGCGCTGGTGCACCCTAGGAAGGGAGGAGATGCATATGGAGAAATTGACTCTTAGTCCCTCCTCCCTCATAGGTTTCACTCACAAAACATGCCAGTCTAAAGTGGCACAGACATAACCCCTTCTTCGTGAAAATGTCACTGATTTCCGGGCTATCCTCTTCTGGGAACCGGCATAAACATCCTGGATATTTTAATATTACTGAGATTTGATGTTCTGGTGTCTTTGGATTTCTAAAATATATAATTGTCATATTCTTCTGTTTCCCAGTAGATTTTGAGCTTTGTAAGGACAGGAACTGCGTCTTGTCTTAGTACCATGAGAACCTAGTATTGTACCTGTTACATATAGGCTTCCCCAAGCTATTGTTGAGTGACTGGAATAAATCACCCCCTTGACTTGCGCACATGTACACGTACAAGAATACTTTCTAGGTGATTGATATGGCGGTCATGCTTTTGTGTATCTTGTACAGATTTATTTAGGTTAAGTGAAAAACACTGTATGAGCAGTGTTGGTTCCTGAGGAAAGTTTGGGCTCTGAGAAGAACAGCTGGGAGCAAAAGGGGTTTGCAAAATGAATAGCTTGTGCTTCTCTGTTGAAGACTGGAGAGATGGGAGATAATAGGAAGCAAAGTGTGCTGACGTGACCTTGGACATTGTTCTGGGCGCCCAGCTAACCTTATTCTGCCACCTCGGTCAAAATAGTTTTTTTTAATTAAGGTCTTTGTTCTCATCTGTCAAATAAACGTGCTAAACATGACCTTCACAGGACAGTCCTCAGGAGAAGCTAATAAATGATTGCAAAATCTGAGAGAAGGGAAAACACTGGGTAAATCTTGAATAATAAACCAGGACCTTTCTGTACTAAGTCAAACTGAGAGGCATTTAATTTGGAGTCTTCCAGTGTTTGGCTATCTGTTGCAAGAAAAAGAATCACAAAAAATGTATATGTAACAGAAAAGCTGACAGTTGAAAAACTAAAATGAAAAGTAACGACATAAACAATGTTAGAAGATGCCTTCAAGGAGATGAGTTATCTGAAAGTTGAGATCTCAATTTAGAACATTTCTTTCTCTCTAATTGTGGTTATGTGTGCTGCTGCAATATGATGAAATGGCCATAAACTTAGTGTGATAGGCTTGCAGAATAATTTAATTATAATTTAACATTTACTTTTATGCTATGCAATTACTTACATTGCTTTTTGCTGAAGACAATACATTTGAGCAGCTGCACACAATGAAAAAATAGCTGACAGGGTCAATTCTAAAGTTATACTAAGGTTTACTTACATTCTTTTTTCACCCAGTGGACTCAACAAATTAGGCAGCATGAGACTAATTGAAAGAAAATCAGACAAGTAATCAGGAACCCTTGATTCTTCTCTCAACATTTTCATGATTGAGCTCTCCAAATTTTGTAGTTTGCTCATCTTTAGTGGTTAAATCACTATTTTCTTATCTATAAACATTGTCATTGGATGGTCAGTGTTTCTTTCACTAACATTCTGTGAGAATGATAGCTAATGTAACTTACAGAATCCACGACAGGCTATGTTTGTTGTTTATGAGATTAAATTCATCCGAAAAGCAAAAGTTATTTACGCATGTTGGGTGTTATTGTGCAAGACTGGTTAATAAAGTTTGGCTGTTATTTTGTACTTTAGATTTCTTTGTATCTTCTTCCTGAAAGTGCACATTACAAGTAATTTTCCCATTAATTTTACTGCAAAATATTTATTGCCTGGTTATAATGCAGAAGTGACTATATGAAAACATCACTTCAGATATTTTTGTGTTAAATATCATTTCCATGTTCTTTCTTGGTGACTTGAGAAATATTCCATGTTAACTTTAGTATTAACAGGGGTATCTTTTGCTATCAATACATCAATTTTCACTTGTGTAATTTAGAATTTGTGGTGATTCTGACAGTAAGCAGTGTCTGTTAGAAATACAAGTTCCAAGTAAAGGGCATAACTTAGATGACTATTTTAAAAGGGGACATAGAAATTTTTTAAGCCAATTTAAATATTTTATGGGGAATACCAGGTGTGTTTTAAAACAGTTTTATTGAGATATAATTAACATAAAATTTCACCCACTTAAAATATACAATTCAGTGCTTTAAAATATATTCACATGGTTGTGTAACCATCATCATGATCTAATTTTAAAACATTTTTACCCATCCTAAAAGAAAGCCCACTAAGCAATCAATCCCCATCTCCCCTCCCCTCTCCTCCTTCCATTCCTAAGCAACCATTAATCTACTTTTGTCTCTATGGAATTGGTTATTCTGAATATTTCCATTAAGTGATATCATATAGTACATGTCTTTTGTGATTTCTTTCACTTAGTAAAATGTATTCGTGGGCCAGCAATGTGGTAACACATACCAGTACTTCATTTCTTTTATTTTCAAATAATATGTATTGAGTGAATATAACACATTTTATTTATATATTCATCAGTTGGTTAATATTTAGATTGTTGCCAATTTTTGATTATTAAGATATAGTAATTTGGACACTTGTTTATAATTTTTGTATGGACACACGTTTTAATATTTCTTGGATGTATACCTGGAAGTAATTTTTATTTTAAGGAAGTAATTCCTTACTGGATTATATCCTAAGTCTGCGTTTAACATTTGGAGGAACAATCAACTGTTTTTCAAAACTGCTGCACAATTTTACATTCCACTAACAATACATGAGGGTTCCAATTTCTTCATACCCTTGCCATCACTTGTATTTTTTATTATAACCATCCAATGGATATGAAGTGATACCTCTTTGTGACTTTGATTTACATTTCCCTAATGATGGATGATATCGAGCATCTTTTCATATACTCATTGGCCATTTATATGTGTTTTCTGGAGAAATGGCTATTCAAGTCCTTTGCCATTTTTTTAAATCCCTGACCTGAAAATATCTTTATTGGTTTTAGAGAGAGGAAGAGTGAGAGAGAGTGAGAGAGGAGAGAGAGAGAGAGAGAGAGAGAGAGAGAGAGAGAGAGAGAGAGGGAGAGAGGTGAAAGAGAAACTGATTGGTTGCCTCTAGTATGAGCCCCACCAGTGATCAAACTCAAAACCTAGGAATGTGTCCTTACTGGAAACAGAACTTACAGCCTTTTGGTCTGCAAGATGATGCTCCAACCAACTGAGCCACCTGGCCAGCACAGTCCTTTGCCATTTTTAAATTAAGTTGTCTTTTTGTTATTGAATTATGTATATTTTAATTTTTTAAAAGGTTTTATTTATTTATTTTTAGACAGAGGGGAAGGGAGGGAGAAAGAGAGGGAGAGAAACTTCAATGTGTGGTTGCCTCTCTTATACCCCCAACTGGGGACCTGGTCCATAACCCAGGCATGCGCCCTGACTGGGAATTGAACCCGGGACGCTTTGCTTCACAGGTCGGCGCTCGATCCACTGAGCCACACCAGCCAGGGCTAAATTATGTACATTTAAAATATATATATATATATTACATTTGTTATTTTCAAGTTATTTTTATGATAACCATCCAACAGCTGTAATGTGATATGTTGAGTACTTTCTTAGGTATTTGGGTATTTGTATATCTTTGGAGAAATGTTTGTTCAAGTTTTTAGTCATTTTTTGGATTGGATTTTTTAGGGTTTTTTTTTGTTGTTGCTGAGTTTTAAAAATTTCTTTTATATTCTAGACATTATCAGATACACAATTTAAGAAAAATTCATAGGTTGTTTTTTATTTTCTTTGATAATGTCCTTTGATGCCCTAAATTTTTCAATTTTGATAAAGTGCTATATATTTATTTTTTGTGTAGTTGCTTGTGCTTTTAGTGTCATATCTAAACTCCTTAATCAAATCCAGGTTCTTCAAAATTTACTCCTACTTTTTTTTCTAAAAATTCTTATGTTTAGGTCATTGATCCATTTTGAGTTAATTTCTGTACATGGTATGGGGTAGAAGTCCAACTTTATTCTTTTGCTTGTAGAAATTCAGTTTTTTCAGTACCACCTGTCGAAGAGGCTATTCTTTCCCTGTCACATAGGCTTGGTGTCCTTGTCAAAATCAATTAGCCATAGACGTATGGGTTTATTTTTGGACTTGTAATTCTGTTTCATTAATCTATATGTCCACCTGTCTGTCAGTACTACAGTGTTTTTGATTACTATATCTTTGCAATATAGGTCACTTGTATTCCATACAAATTTGAGGATCCGTTTTTTTTGTTTTTGCAAAAAGGCTATCAGAGTTTTGATAGGGGTTGCATTGAATCTACAGATTGCTTTGGTAGTATGGAAATCTTAACAATACTAAGTATTGCTATTGATGAGTATGGGATGTATTTCTTTTTACTTATTTCTTTCTGCAATCTTTTGTAGTTTGCAGCATACAAGTCTTCACCTCCTTGGTTAAATTTACTCTTAGGCATTTTAATTTTTAAATGTTATTATAAATAAAATTGCATTCTTAATTTACTTTTCAGACTGTCCAGTGATGGTGTATAGAAACATGACTATGTGTTGATCTCATGCCCTGAGACTTTGCAGAGTTCATTTATTAGCTCTAGTAGTTTTTTGTGTATTCTTTGGGATTTTCCATATGTAGGATCATTTCATCTTTGAACAAAGATAATTTTACTTCTTCCTTTCCAATTTGTATACCATTTACTTCTCTTTAATGTCTAACTGCTATGGCTAGAACTTGTAGTACAAAGATTAATAACAATGGTGAAAACAGACATCCTTGTTTTATTCTTGATCTTAAGAGGGAAGCTTTCAGTCTTTTACCATTGAGTATGATGTTAGCTGTAGGTTTTTCATAAAAGCTCTTTATCATGTTGAGAAATTTCTATTCCTACTAATGTTATAATTTTTCTTTCAATTATTACATGTTTTAAAGAACTTAAGAAAGAAAAATTGTCTACTATATTTATACAAGTATTTACCCTTTTTGGTCCTTCCTTCATTCCTGAAGTTACCATTTTCCCTCTTTTATCATTTTTCTTCTGTGTGAGTAGCTTACGTTAGCACTTCCTTTAGAGCAGGTATGCTGGCAATAAAAATATTTAGATCTCCTTCACCTGATTAGGTGCTTACCTAACCTTCATTCCTCAATGATATATTTTTTGAATATCAGAATATTGAATTCTGGTTTGACAGTTCTTTCCTTGGAAAACTTTAAAAATGTTGTTTGGTACCCATGGTTTCCGATGAGAAATCTATTGTCATTTAAACCATGGCCCTCTATAGATATATATATATATTTTTTGCCGACTTTAAGAATTTTTGTTTTTAATTTTTAGACATTTGATGTGATAATTCAAAGTATGGGCTTCTTTGTGTTTATTCTATTTGGGATTTGATAAGCTTTTTGAATTTGTAGGTTTATGCATTTAGTAATTAGTTAAGTTTTCAGCCATTATTTTTCTTTTCTTTTTTTTTTTTTTTGTACCTTGTTTTCTCCTTTCCTCTGGAACTCTGACTACATAAATATTAGAGCTGTTGATGTTTTCTGACAGATCCATGAGTCTGTTTAAATTTTTTTCATTTTCTTTTTTGTTTCTGTTGATTGTATAATTGCTATTAGAATATCTTTAATCACTGACTCCTCTTTTTCTTTATTTGGTTATTGAGTCATTCTAAGGAATTGTTTGTTTCAGTTATTGTGCATTTTAGTTTTAAAATTTTTATTTGGTTCTTTTTTACATCATTTTTTTTTCTTGCAAAGACCTTCTGCATTTCCACCCTTTAAAAAATTTCACCTTCACTCTTGAAGCTTGGTTATAATAGCTTCTTTAAAGTTTTTGTCAGATAATCCCAACATTTGCATCATTTTAGGACTGACATCTACTCATTTTCTATTCTTTTGTAGGTTATTGAGATTTTTCTGGTTTTCGTATGCTAATTTTGGATGGTAGGCTGGAAATTTGGTGTATTGTGTTCTAGATTTCTAGGTCCTTTTTAATTCCTATGGAGATTGTTTATTTGTGTGTGCACATGTATGCGCGTGCATCATGCACTTACTCATATTTTGTCAGTTAACAGACCTGGCTAAGTATAGGCTGAATGTTCCAAACTCCCTTCTGTGGGCTATGGTTTTAAGGTGGTATGATTTTCAGGAAGAGTGCAGTGCTAGTTGGCTCCACCTGTTTGTATCTCATCCAGAAGACACTCTGACGCCTTTCGGGGTAGTCTATCATCAGTTCAGTTCTTAGAACATTTGGTTTGCTCTTTAGAGTCACACTCATGATCAGGTTATACACAACTTTATAGGGTCATTTTCTTACTTTCTGGCTTCCCGTTTTTCTCTTCTGTCTAGAAAGCTAGGTCTTTAGATTCCACACTCTGCTGTGTTCTTCCCACACCTGTGCCTGCCTCCGGGGCCAAGTAGCAGGACAATAGAGATACAAGAAGAAAATTGGGACACTCTCCCACATTCTCAGGATCACAGTTGCTCTTGTTATGGGTGAAGAATTCCTTTCCCTCAGCGCTGAGGTGTGTGCCCAGATGCTCATGCCCAGCCCTGTCACTGCTGCCATGGGTTTGCCTGGGACTATGGTGGAGAGAATGGAAAGAAAACACAAAAAACAAGAACAGTGAATTTTTCTACTGTCTCTCACCCCTGGGGCTCCCTTCCCTGACATCCAGACCAGAAATGGAGGGCTTCTCTTACAGCCCTCTCTGCTTATACCTAGAGTGCATTTCTCGCCTCTGGGCTCCTTTTCAGTCCAGGCCGAGAAAAAACAAGCAACTCAATTTCATATGGTCTTATTTTGAGTTCTGGCTTCCCTTTCTCATTCTACCTCATGCTACCATTTAACTTTTCTATCTTCAGAAAGTTGCTTAATGCATTTAGTTGTATTCAGTAGGAGAGATAGAATATGTTTGTTTTTATTTGAACTGGCACTAGAGGCTTAAATGCATATTGAAAATACATTAAAATAGATTACTTCTTATTTCTATCTCACTTACTTGTTTTCCCTCCACATATTTTTAGGTCTACATTTTCTAAACCATTTAAAGCAAATGGCACAAATTATTTTTGAAATAAGCCCCTATAGAACAACATCCAGGCCTTCCATTGATATTTAGCCTCATGCTTTAATTAACTTACCATTGAGAACTTCTTCTTTAATATTCTGGCTCTGTCAGTTGCCATGCTGAGCAGAATCAAGGCATAGGCATTAGGTTGACCAGAAATTTCAGGCCTATAGTTTCATTACGAAACTAAAGTGAAAAAAAATTGAAGCTATAAATGTTCTTTGCATACAACTGGTTAAATAACGAAGGTATTGTATGAGACAGTGGACATATTATTAAATGTTTACATGCTTTTTGTGATCTCTTTTTTTATTTCTGATTAGTTACAAAAAATTTTGCTAGTGGAAGGCTCAGAAAAATATTGTGTTCATATATTTAGATAGAGACGAGTTCCTATTTTGTCTTTTCAAACATCTTTGCCTTGATAGATCCTTTCGTCAATATAAAGATGTGTTTAATGCAAATCTAGAAACACTGAAACTTAACGGTAAGGATGGAAAGAATTCTCAAACAAACAAACAAAAAAATACAAATACCTTTTCCATCTTTAAATTTACAGTATATGATTCTGTTGATGTGTGCTATCCTTCAGCAAAGGGTCATGAACAGACATTTCCTTACTTTATTGTGGGTCTTATCAAGTAATCATGCTCGTATTTTATACCACTGTTACAGTGTGGGGGAAATGTCTTAACAATATTATTTCAGATTATCTATAGTTACTGTTTTTTTTTTTAGTTACCAATTTTTTTATTTTATTGGTAATATGATATGTAGATAAACAATTACTTTGAAAGTTAATACAAGTAAAATATAAAAAAAATCCACTAAGGACAGAAGCAAACAAATGCCAAGATGATTTCCTTTAAATTTGTCTGGAAAACTAACCAAATTTTATCAAGGAATCAAATTTCATCCCTAACATAATCTATCCCAACATATTTGTAGAATATTTACAAAAAGTTACAAAGAACTAAAAATCTA
>PVJD01019055.1:0-12744 GCA_004026545.1 Mormoops blainvillei | reverse complement strand
GTGAGCGGCGGTGGATGTGGTGTCTCCAACGGGAGAAGGTGAGCGGCGGTGGATACGGTGTCCCCAACGGGAGAAGGTGAGCGGCGGTGGATATAGTGTCTCCAACGGGATAAGGTGAGCGGCAGCTGAGGAGGTGTCTCCAAGGGGAGAAGGTGAGCGGCAGCGAATATGGTGTCTCCAGCCGGAGAACGTGAGCGGCAGTGGTTATGGTGTCTACAACGGGAGAACGTGAGCAACCGCGGAGGTGGTGTCTCCCTCCAGTGAGAGGTGAGCGGTAGCGCACGTAGTGTCTCCAACGCGAGAAGGTGAGCTGCAGCAGAGGTGCTTTCTCCCTCCAATGGGATGTGAGCAGTGACCGATATGGTGTCTCCAACGCAAACTGAGCAGCCGCCGAGGTGGCTCTCCCTCCAGTGGGAGGTGACCGGCAGTGGAGGTGCTGTGTCCCTCAATGGGAGATGAATGGCAGCGGAAGAGGTATCTCCCTCCAATGGGAGGTCAGTGGTAGGGGATATGGTGTCACCAACGGGAAAAGGTAAGTGGCAGCGGAGGATGTGTCTCCCTCCAATGGGAGGTGAGCAGCAGTGGATATGGTGTCTCCAACGGGATAAGGTGAATGGCCACGGAGGTGGTGTCTCCCTCCATTGGGAGGTGAGCAGCGGCGTATATGATGTCTCCAACGGGATCAGGTGATTGGCAGCGGGGGAGACGTCTTCCAACAATGGGAGGTGAGCAGCAGTGGATATAGTGTCTCCAACGCGAGACGAGCAGCTGTGCAGGTGGTGTCTCCCTCCATTGGGAGGTGAGCCACTGCGGAGATGGTTCCCCCTCCAATGGGAGGTGAGCGGCAGCGGATATGGTTTCTCCCTCCAATGGGAGGTGAGTGGCATCAGAAAAGTTGTCTCCCTCCAATGGAAGGTTAGTGGCAGCAGATATGGTGTCACCAACGGGAAAAGGTAAGTGGCAGCGGAGATGTCTCCCTCCATTGGGAGGTGAGCAACAGTGGATATGGTGTCTCCAACGGGATCAGGTGAATGGCTGCGGACGTGGTGTCTCCCCCTAGTGGGAGGTGAGCCGCTGCGGATATGGTATCTTCAACGGGAAGTGAGTGGCAGTGGATATGGTGTCTCCAACGCGAGAAGGTGAGTGTCTCCCTCCATTGGGAGGTGAGCAGCAGCAGATATGGTGTCTCCAACGGGAGGTGAGTGGCAGCGGCGGATATGCCTCTCTCCAGTGGGAGGTGAGCAGCGGTGGATATGTTGTTTCCAACGGAAGAAGGTGATTGGCAGCAGACGATGTATCTTCCTCCATTGGGAGGTGAGCAGCAGTGATATGGTGTCTCCAACGGGAGAAGGGGAATGGCCTTGGAGGTGGTGTCTCCCTCCATTGGGAGGTGAGCCGCTGTGGATATGGTGTCTTCGACGGGAGGTGAGTGGCAGTGGAGGATGTGTCTCTCTCCAACGGGAGGTGAACAGCATTGGATATGGTGTCTCCAATGGGATAAGGTGAATGGCCACGGAGGTGGTATCTCCCTCCCGTGGGAGGTGAGCCGCTGCGGATATGGTGTCTTCAACGGGAGGTGAGTGGCAGCGGAGGATGTCTCTCTCCAATGGAAGCTGAATAGCAGTGGATACGGTGTCTCCAACGGGAGAACGTGAGCGGCAGCGGAAGAAGTGTCTACCTCCAGTGGGAGGTGAACAGCAGTGGATATGGTGGCTCCAGTGGAGATGGTGAGCGTCAGCAGAGGATGCGTCTCCCTCCAATGGGAAGTGAGCAGCGGCGGATATGGTATTTCCAACGGGAGAAGGTGAACGGCAGCAGAGGTGTCTCCCTCCAGTGGAAGGTGAGCAGCAGTGGATATGGTGGTTCCAACAGGAGAACGTGATTGGCAGCAGAGGAGATGTCTCCCTCCATTGGGAAGTGAACAGCAGTGGATATGGTGCCTCCAACGGGAGAAGGTGAGTGGTAGCAGAGGAGGTGTCTCTCCAAAGGGAGGTGAGTGACAGCGGAGGAGGTGTCTCCTCCAATGGGAGGTAAGCGGCAGTGGAAATGGTATCTCCAACAGGAGAAAAGATGAGCAGCAGTGGATGTGGTATCTCCGACTGGAGAAGGTGAGCGGCAGCGGATATGATGTCTCCAACGGGAGATGAGCGTCAGCGGATCAGTGGAGGTGGTGGCAGTGAGAGCCTGTCCCTAAGTTCCTAGGATCCAACAGATAAACCGGAGTTGCCTGGGTCTTGGTGCAGGGAGAGATCTCGCCAGGAGAAAGGTAAAATTGAATCTCTCCCGGCTGTTCTTACTGGTGAGGGTAACACCCTGTGAGACCACCTGAAAATCAGACGAGTTATGACAGTCACAGAACAGACCTCTCATTCTCTGAGCAGCCCCAGGTTGTGGTCTCCGGGATTCAGAGAGAACAGCCTTCCTTCCCAAAGCAACGAACTCCACTGGTCAAAGGAGCAAATGGCAAAAGTCATTAAAAAGTTCATCACCACTTATCCTACAAGAAAGGTACATGAAAACTGTTAAGAGAGTCCTATTCTTCAACTGTCAATTACATAAATTTAAACAATTCTGTAGTTGGCGAGGTTAGAGAACAGGCATTCCCATATATACCCAACGAATGTGTAAACTGGCAAAATCATTCTGCATGCAATTTGAATATACTGACCAAGTGTTTAAAATATATACAGGTCTACCTATCCATCGATTTCTTCTCTGAGTATTTTTTAAAGGAACTGATGAAATTTGAACAAACCAAAAGGAACAAACCAAAAGTTTAAGAGCTTGTTATTCAACCATTTATTCATTCTCTGCACATTTTTAAAAAGAATTTCTTTTTTTAAGATTTTATTTTATTTATTATTAGAGAAAGGGAGAGAGAAAGAGAGAGAGACATCAATGTGTGATTGCCCATCCTGTACCCCAACTGGAACCCTGGCCCACGACTCAGGCATGTGCCCTGATTGGGACTCCATCGTGCAACCCTTTGGTTCGCAGGCTGGCACCCAATCCACTGAGCCACACCAGCCAGGTGTTTTTTCTTTTTTTTTTCATTCTACACACATTTATTGGTGTCTTTTATGAGGCAGACTCTGGTATATGCTGTAACATAATACAGAATAAAATAGAATTCCTGTCCTCCTACAGGTTGTTAATAATTGTTGCACCATTATTTGTAATAGGGAAAAATCAGAAACTAAGAAAATAAACAAAATTAGTTTCTTTCTGCAGCTATGAAATTACTATGCAGCCATTGCAAACTGTATTTTGGAAAACACTGGAAAATATTCATATTAGGTAGTTAAGTGGAAGAAGGCAGTTAATAAAACAGTGTATGCAATATAAGCTTTTCATGGCCTTAAGTCATTAGAGAAAGGTCACAGCTCAGCCTAAATTTCAGTAAAGGTAATTTAGAATGAAAAGACTTCCCTTTAGTGAGAAACAAAACAGAAAAGGACCAAAGAAAAGAAAAGGAAAGGAAAGATGACCATCATTTCTTCCTGCTTCCTGAATGTTTTCCGAGGATAACTCTAAGCGGAGTTGGAGGAGGAGACCACGACAGCATTGGTGCAAGGTTCTGAGAGGCAGTAAGATACACCTCAGGGACTACAGCCTAATTGAAAAGAAGTACCTCACCCACTATTTTAAAAGAATTGCCATTGTAATCAAACTGTCCAAAGCCAAAGATGAGAAGGGAATCTTGAAAACAGCAAGAGAAAAATGACTCATCATGTACAGGTGATCACTGGTAACATCGACAGCTTGCTGATCATCAGAAACTGTGTAGGCCAGTAGTCAGTGGGGTGACATTCAAAGAATTGAAACAAAAGACAGAATTGTAGCTCCAGCAAAATATCCTTCGAAACTTGAGTCATGTAAATAAATATAAACAAAACCTGAGATAATTTTTCGCTAGTAGATCTGCCCCATAGGAAATACTAAGTGGAGTCCTTCAGACTACATGAAAGGACTCTAGACAGTAATTGAATTAACATTAAGAGATAAAGATGTTGCCCTTGACCATACCAACTGCCAGGAATATGGAGGGAAAGGCCAGACATGCCACACACTTAGGACAGCCCTACCAAAGGTTTCCAACTTCTGCCTTTAAGACAACATCGTGATATAGAGATGAGCATTGTCCACTATGATTAAGTGGAATTTATCCCCCAAAAGCAATGTTGGTTTATGTCCAAACATAAATCAATACAATATACCATATTAATAGAATAAAGGACAAAAACACGATCTCAGTACACACAGAAAAAAAATAGGGCAATTTACAGTATGATTTTGTGATTAGAAATAAGAAAACCCCAACAAACTTGGTTAGAAGGGAACCACCTTACCGGATAAAGGGCATCTATAAGAAAAAATACCATACTTAGTGGTCAAGACTAAATGTTTTCTTCCTTATAGCAGAACAAGAATGTCTGCTTCCACTACTTTTGTTTTATATTGTACTATGGGTTCCAGTCAGGGCAAGAAAAAGAAAGGGCATCCAGATGTGAAAGGAAAAGTGTATATTTGCAGATGACACGATCTTGTATATAGAAAATTCTAATGAATCTCTCTCTCTCTCTCTCTCTCTCTCTCTCTCTCACACACACACACACACAAACTATTAGAATAATAAACAAGTTCAGCAAGATTACAGGATATAAAGTTAATATACAAAAACCAATTATATTTCTATACGCTAACAAACAATCCAAAATGAAATTAAGAAAACTATTTTTTTAAAACAGCATCAAAAATGGTAAAATATACTTCTGGTTAAGTTTAGTAAAAGAAGTGCTGATTTTGTACACTAAAAGCTGCAAAACAGTATTGAAAGAAATTAAAAACCTAAGTCAATGACTAGCCATCCCATGTTTGTGGTTCACAATGAAAAACTTTAACCCACAATGAAATATATTTTATTTTTGTCCATAGTACATGCCAAATACAAGTAACTTCAACAGAAGATTCATGAATCAATATTTACCTACTACTAAGTATAACACCCTCCAATATACATTTATTCTATTTAATTTTTGGAAATGCTGGTTGTGACTCAGTAAACTGATTTTTACAAGTCACTTAAGGAGGCTCCAAAAGCAGGTTTCATCGTCCATTTGCTGTCAGAAAGTATGGATTCAACATTCTGTTTTAGAAAAAAAATTTGGAAAAATTATCAAAAACAAATGTATACACGTTCATTAACATTTTTATGGGAAGCGATCCGATGGTGCAGTGTAGGCCAGACAAGTGAATCAAGCAATCTAGGCTTGTAGATAAAGAATATGAAAATACCTCTTGACAGAGACAGGAATAGGGTTCCATGGGGATACTTGCTTATTGAGATAGAGGAGAAATAAAATGGGCGAAGGAGGGTAAAAAAGAAGCACACCGAGAGGAGATAAAAGAGTAATTCCAAGAAAAGCTGTATGACAAGTTTCAGGTAATATTACCCTCCTCTTACTCTTCATGTCTACACTCTGGTTTTCTAACGCAGTATCCCATCATATTGAATTAGACTGAGGTTTGATTTGGAGAGATGATGACACAATCCTATTTGGTCTTGACATTTTGGTCAGAGCTAATAAATATCTCCCTTTTTATGACTTAGCTCAACCTCAGAAATAATACCTGCAACAATCACGTCATCATTTTACAGTGAAAGTCTAATTGGAATGTGAACAAAAGTGCTATTGACCAAGGGCCTCTATCCACTGCTTATGTCTTATTTAAAAATCTAACCCAATTATCTGACAGTCAAAGAGGAATATCTTCCATTTTGTCATTATTTGTTCGCAGTTATACCATCTGGCTCATTTAACCAGAAGAAAACTTGGCACCCACATTCAACCAGAATGACTATCAGTTATCAAAACATCCTATTTTTCTCCTTGCCAAGAACAAAGTGACAACTGATTTCAAAGTGTAAGTACTTATCATGTAAAACAAATGACTTCGGGTAGGGGTGGTATTTTTTTTAAGAAAATAATGTTGGGAGAGCATTTTGTTGTCATCGGATATCTCAAACTATGTTGTAAAGTATAACCTAATTTATATTTCTTTGTGTTTGTCTCTGAATTTTCAATGTAACTTAACAAATACTTTTGGAGTTCCCACTATGTGAAATGCAATGAGCCAAACACTAAAGCGAACCAAGCAGTATTAGTGGGGGAAATAACTCTAGCTCTCTGAGAAGGAAAACATTAGATTTTGGAGACTTAACCCGATGGAAGCTAAGTTCATGCTTACTTACCAGCTGAGTAATGCTATTCTAGGTCAGCAGGCAACTTTGTTCCACCTGGTGATCCAGGTTTGCCTCCTTCCATCTTGGGTTCCTGCCATGCTCTTTTGCTTGGCAAAAATCTTCCTCAAGCTGCCAAGGAAGTGGAAGAGTGCAGAAGGCAATGTGCGCTTCTTAAACTGCCCAGACCAGAAGTGACACCCATCCCTTCCACTTACATGCAACTGTAAGAACAAGTGACTCGGGTGCACCTAGATGTATGACATGTTATTGGCCCACGCAGTGCTTGGCAGGGTAGTAATTTCCTGCAACAACTTTATTCTTAGGGGAGGAGGGAACAAGCTTGAGGTCTCTGTCATTCATATTGTGTAAGGTATATAGATTTCTACCTCCAAAGAGTCTTTGTCAGAGTAGAGAAAAAGGTTCACAGGAGAGAAATATTATGGGGGAGGTGGCATTTGAGATGGTCGTCAATTTGAGAACTGCCAGGCAAGTTGGTAAGAAGGGCATTCCAGATGGTGTGAGGGCACTAACTAAGCAGGGGGTTAGGGAGGCAAATGAGTAACTAGTTTTCATGGAACAAAGCTTTGCACAAGGGAGAGATCAAGCTTTAAACATTGGTTAGGTCAATGTTATATAAGGCCTTGAATGTCAGAAGAAAGAGTTTGAATTCCATGCCTCCATTATCATGATTGTCATGCATTCTTAACACAAGGCCCCAGAACAATGATAGCATTAATCACTGACAAGTAACAGAGAAGACATTCAGTATGAAGGGATTTCATTTTTCTGATGGCAACAATAATGACAGCATCATATTGCAGTCACAGGCTGTGACAGATTTCAAAATTTTGCACTTGTTCCCATATGTCTTGATATTTATGAAACACAGCCCAAACATTTCCACTTCACTGATGCTCCTTCTCCCAGGCTTATCTCACATAGTTATCTAGAGATGCCAGCAGTAGCTTTACACACTGACACCGCAAGCCAGCAGTGCCTCCTCTCAGAAGGGACAGAGGACCCTCCTAAGGTTTTGGACTCAGAATACTGACACCAAACACTGCACACTCCACAAGTGTCATTCTCCTCCTCCAACAAACCATGTAGCCACAATATTAGGGTCAACAATGGCATGTGATTCATACCAGAAATTTAATAGGCATAAATATTTGTTGAAAAATATTCAGGTGCAAAGGGACAGGAAGGGCTTATACGACAGCATGGGGAGGCTTAGGAAGGTAGGAACTAGACTGGAAATTAAACTTTTTCTGAAGGCGTTTAGATTTCTCATTCCAGTGTTCTGTGAATTGTGACTTTGATGTTTATCCCTTCAAATCAGTGGTGGCTTTAAAATATCGCCAGGTAAAACATTTAAGAAATTCTGGTTGCAGGTGAGGTCTGACTGTTGGCATTTTGCTCATCCATTGATGTATTAGTTGTCTTCCCTTTTTGGAACGGGGTAGCAAAGAAATAAACAAATAAACAAATACGCTGTCAAGAGATGCTGCTGTCATCTCTTCCACAGAAGTCTTACTTGAGGCTCTTTGACCTGCCTTACCTGGTACCTTCTTATTCTTTGGAATCTATTTAATATAATGCAGTTTTGCAAAACGGCTTTCAAGCCATTTTAGCCTTGGTTCAACATAATCTAAATAGGCAGGATATAAACCAGAATTTGGATATATAGAGCTCTTAATGTTATATAGTTAATCTTATTTGCTTCATAAAGTAAGAATTGAAAGTAATGATTTTCACAATTATTTTTAAATAAATTTGCATTCAAAACCATTTCCCACTATAAAATTAACAAAATTTTTAAAAGATAATATTTAAAGTTGGTGAGAATATTATGAGACAAACACTCTCATTTACTGATGCTGTTAATTTAAATAAGAACAGACTTTCTGAAAAACAGTTTGTCAAACATATCAAGGGTTTTAAATGTCTGTTCCATTTGTCTTGATTACATACACACACAAACAGAGCAAAAGAGACACTCTTCCCCCACAAAACCCAAAGTGTTAATGGTGGTTTTTACTTTGGAATTATGTATATTTAAAAAAATTTTTTCTCAGTGAGAAAGTATTACTTTTCTGACTATGATTATAGAAAAATACTTTCTATTAATTAAGAATATTTATTAAAATTTTTAATAAAATAAAATATTCATAATATTCAGTGAGATGAATACTATATTTTATAAAGAATATAATATTAACTAATTATATATGTACATGTGTATATACATATATATAACCATTCTCTTAATAAATACATCTGTTTTCTAAGGTCTAAAATGAGGTTACAAATGAACTATGTCTAAAAGCATGTCTATTAATTAGTGTTAGGCTTATCAGAATATGAATTATGGATTATTTACAAAATTTATTTAATTTTACTGTTTATGCTGTTACAGTTGTTCCCACTCTTACTTCCTTTCCCCACCTCCTCCCAGCCCCATCCTCTCCCCTCCCTAAGTCTGTGAGCGGAATTTTAGATTATTTTTAATTTTCCAGTTTATTTATCTTTCAATTTTAACACTGAGCTTATATTACTTTAACATTCAGGAAAAAAAAACGCATAAAAATCAAATAGAAAAAAATCTCTACAGAACATGATTATTATCATTCTATTCACTGTACAGTTTATAAATCATGTCAAGTTGTCGGCTTCCTCATTTGTAAATTAAGGGGATTAGACTAGGTATTCTCTAAGGTATCTCCCAGGTCTGAAAGACTTTACTTCTATGAACCATATAGCTGATACCTAATAAATAATTATCAAAACAATGGATCACGTCCATTGTAAATTTTGTGGTGTCATCATATAATAATGAAAGCATAAGCTTAGCATTAAAAAAAAAAAACAAAACTTGGTTAATAACCTGGCTGGGTCTTGTTTTCCTCATTTAAAAACTAGGAATAGTAACCCTTCTCTCAAAAGACTTGAAAGGGGATTGAATTGCGGTAACAAACCTAAAGGCCTTTGCATGTTGGCTGCCATGGAGTATATGCTCGATAAACGATGGTTTTCTCAGTGACCCACGATTTGGTCAGTGTATTTGCTTGGTTGCCCTGGACCACCGGTTTGCAGTCCCTGGGTCTAAACTCCCGTTCGGAAGACTGCAGCTGGAAGTAGAGTGTGACCTTTGTGAGGACTAAGCCATTTTAGCTCTGAGAAGTTGAAATGGGTTCAGAGTTCTCTAGACTACGCTGAGAGAGCCAAGCGGCATAGGGCGTCGGCGCCGGACACAGAGCAGAAACCTGATTGTATGTTTCTCCTTTGTGCCTGCTTGTGCGCCTACCCACCCAACTTTCTTCCTCCTCCCCTCCCTTCCTTCAGAAAAAACTTAACCGTACGGCCTGTGTGGCAGTCTCTGGGCTTGGCATCGGAGCTTGAATATTCAGTAAGATATTGGGTCTGATCTTAATGAGCTTGTGGTCTGGTGGGAGAGGCAAATAATAATAAAAACCACAAACCCACGTGGTCAGCCCTGCACAGAGGATAGAGGGATGACTCAAAAGAGGGAGAACTCAGATCTGTTTGTAGTGGGCTACAGGACATGGTGAGCGAAAGCTTTTCGAAGGTAATTTTTTTTTTCCTGACAAAAGCAGATTTTTCTCCAGCAGGCAAGATGTGTCTGGGGTAGGAAGGTGAGCACCTGTCAGGAACAACACATGGAGATGTGACAGCGTGGCTCCTCCATTGGGAACCTCATGGGACTGAGCTTGCCGAAGAGAAGTGTGTAAGGTAAGGAGAGGAGGGAAACGACGCTTGTGACCAGATCTTGAAGCGTGTGGACCCTGCTTAAGAATTATGAATAGCAGCTCCACAACAGAAAAACAAAAAACCCATTTAAGAAACAAAAACGGACCTGAATAGACATTTCTCCAAAGAAGACAGACACATGGCCAACAAATATGAAAAAGAGCTCAGTTTCACTGATCACCAGGCCATGACCATTATAAAATAATAATGATAGTAATGATGATGATAATGTTTTGGTGAGGATGTGGAAAAATTGGAATCCTTTTGTAGCCACTATAGAGAACTGTATAGCAATTCCGCAGGAAGTTAAAAATTGAATTCCCATATGATCTAGCAGTCCCACTTCTTGGTATTTATCTAAAGAATTGCAAGTCGGATTTATTTTTATTGTCACCTGATATTTTTTTCCTTTGCTTTTTAGAGAGAGAAGAAGGGAGAGAGAGAAACATTGATTGGTTGCCTCCCGTATGTGCCAGGACTGGGGCATCCAGGAAATGAACCTACAACCTAGGTATGTGCCCTCACCAGGAACCAAACCAGCATGGTGCTCCGAACAACTGAGCCACGCCGGCTAGGGCAACAGCAGGTCCTGAAGAGGTGTTTGTATACCTATGGCAATAGCAGCATTCTTCATGATAGCCAAGGATAGAAGCAACCCGGATGTCCATGGATGGATGGATGGCTAAGCAAAATGTGGTAAATACGTATGATAGAATATTGTTCTGCCTTAAAGGGGAAGAAATACTGTCACATGCTACAACATTGATAAATCTTGGGGATATTATGCTAAGCGAAATAAGCAAGTCACAAGAGGACAGCTATGCTGCATGATTCCACTTACACAGTATTTAAAGTTGTCAAGCTCATAGAAACAGAGAGTAAAACGGCAGGGACTAGAGGATGGGGGGAAATAGGGAGTTGTTTAATGGATATAGATTGTAAGTTTTGCATGGTGAGAAAGTTCCAGAAAACTGTTGCCCAACAGTGTGCGTATAATTACCACTAATGTACTGTATCCTTAAAAATGGTTAAGATGGCAAATTTTATGTTATGTGGTTTTTTTTAACCCAATAAAAAAAGAAAGAATTGAAGGCAATGGGCATTTAAAGTTGAGAGGGACGTGGCCACACCTGCATTTTAGGCAGAGCCTCGGCAGTTCAGATTGTCACTGGAACAGGCCAGAGCTGGCCAGGGCACCTGCAGGCCCTGTGAGCATCCAGGCCTGGGCTGATGAGGGCGCGATTGGAAGGAGAGGTACCCGCTCTGAGGAGTGCAGGCCTGGCTCTTTATTCCCGGAGTGTGTAGCTTTGGACACCGTCTCCCTGGGCAATTCTGGATATTTTCCAGCTTGGCGTGTGGTTAATATTGCCCAGAGAGATCGTTTGATTTCGAGAGGACTCCCGGGCAGGAATTCACATTGACCGCTTGTGATTGTTACTCCTAGGTCTCAGAGACAGGCTTCTCTGCCCCTCCTTCTCTCCCTCCCACTCTTTTATTTATTTTTTTCTTTTTTCTTCTTTTCTTCTTGTTTAAACAGTAGCATTGATTCCCTTGAATACTGTCATTCATATTCAAAGTTGCAATTCTTCTAAAGCCAATTAGAGAAAGTCCTGACTCAGGGAATATCCTTAGAAATTCAGTAACTTTCTATTTATCTTTCTTTTATCTCTATTCCATGGAATTTCCCAGCAATGATATCATTCGCCAGCAATGCGTCCTGGGTGAAACCTTTCTGAATCTCCGCATTTGAGAAAAACAGTTGTCGTGAATGCTTTCTTTTGTATAAATGCCATTAACATGTGACTTCTGGAGAGTGTGTCATAAGTGGGTAAAAAGGACAAGGCTACCCTGAAATTCAGGTGCTGGGGTCAGATAGGGCACTTTCAAGTGAGGGACTCTGTCAGGCATACCATGCTCTTGGCACAATTCAAATTTTGACTCGACAAACTAACATAGTTCTGTAACGGGGTCCAGAGTGGTGTCTCTGCAAATAGAGCATAAACCCCCAATAATTTGGATTGGGAGAAGGGGGAAGTGGATGATATGGCATTTAAGATACTTTGCATAACCATGGCAAGTTAATAGCTGTGCTGCCACCCCAGGCAAAAGGAATAAGTGACTTTAAGAGTGTCTAGTGACTCATG
Organism: Mormoops blainvillei; assembly: GCA_004026545.1. Taxonomy (NCBI): domain Eukaryota; kingdom Metazoa; phylum Chordata; class Mammalia; order Chiroptera; family Mormoopidae; genus Mormoops; species Mormoops blainvillei. Next base: position 588 of record PVJD01019055.1, on the reverse strand, counting down.
ACATAGCCAGGGAGGCCCCTTTGTCACAGGAAACCCTTGCCCTACTAAAGATGGCAGCTGAAAGAAGATAAACGATATGGGGGTACTGGTAAAAGTAGCTCGTCATAGGCGGGGCCAGATGTAAGGTCATGTAGGAAGTTCCAGGAGGAGCATTTAAAATAAGGGTGGTCTGAAAGAGAAGAGTATTCTGCCATGAGGCCTAGTGTAGTAAAGAAGAAGCAGATTCTGCCATGCAGGTGGGTGTAGCAAGGATTCAACCATGCGGTCTGTAGTGAAGTAGAAGCCACGTGGGCTGAGAGAGGAGGACAAAGCCACACAGAAGGAAGGGTTGTAAGGAAAGAGTTGATGGGGCTGCGCGGGGACCTGCCTAACCAAGCACAGATTCGTGGGAGGTGCTTGGAGCCAAACTGGAACTGTTGAGCCACAGTCTTCTGCTTCTATGAAGGACATACAGAGAAGTCACTCTCTTGGGACGTGCACTTCCCTGGACTCCACCATGATCCAGCGTAACACGGCACATGTTTCCCCGAACCACTACGTGGAGCCTGAGAACAACACACCCCAGATCCCGAATGAGAGAGCTGCTGC
>PVJD01019054.1:0-12748 GCA_004026545.1 Mormoops blainvillei | reverse complement strand
ACACACGTGTTCACACACACAAGAAAGAATGCCATTAGGAGACCAGAAATTGTGAGGGATTCTTGAAAGACAGGAAAAGCAGAGGCTACCAGACTGGTTCATTGAGGGAATTTGAGATGCGGTGTAGAAATTAGTCGCTTTATTTGCAGAGTGCTAAGCAAGGAGAATGAGAAGCTGTATCACTTAAAACCCAAACTCCCCAATGACTTACATCAGAGGGTTTTAAGGAGTTAGGGGAACAGGTATGCAGAAGCACTAGCAGGGAGAGTTTTAATTGGAAGACTTTGGAACTTCTCTATTTACAGTAAGAAGCGTCAGCACTGGATCTTCCTGGACAACAGGCCGTTTGCTTCCAAGAGGGTTCCCGTGTCAAGTTCCCATCATGTCCCGATTCTCAGTTCCGTGGGGAGGGGCAAGACCTTGGTTCTGGGTGCAGATGGAGGACAGGGGTAGCACACGTGCAGTGCTGTCTCTGTAAAATAACTCAAGGAATGTATCAATCACCAATCCGCTGTAAGGAAGCAGAACAAGTTTAGGCTGGTTAATGTGATTTGTATGCTGTTTCAATTGTTTAGAATATTATAGGTCTAGGCCTGAATCTTGCCTCTGTCATGTATTGAAAGGATCATCTTACACAAGTCATTTCACCTAAGCTTTAGTTTCCTTATATACAAAATAGAAGTAATCATAATTGCCCTGCCGGTGGGGCTCAGTTGGTTGGGCATTGTTCCGTAAACCAAAAGGTCATAGGTTCGATTCCCAGTCAGGGCACCTGTCTGGGTTGTGGGTTTGGCCCCAGTCGGGGCACCTACAAGAAGAAACCAATAGATGATGTTTCTCTCTCACAATAATGTTTCTCTCCTCTTTCTACCTCCTTTCACTTCTCTCTTAAAATAAATAAGTAAAATCTTCAAAAAATAATCATAACAATCCAACTGGCAACATTGTATGAGCATTTAGTGAGACAATCCTTGTAAACCCCTACTTGCTAAGCTTAACAAACAGGAAACAGCCCACAGATGTCGGCACGTTACCAGCACTCAAACCTCTAACAATTTTTTGAAGCAGGAAGAACTTTATTCTTTAAAGCATAGTAATCTACACATTTTGCCATAGAACATGGTCCTAATCAGATTTTCCAGTTTGCTTAGTGTGTCAATTCAGGTCCTCCAGGAAGCAGGTGCCAAGGTGGAGTAAGAGGTACATGTATAAGAGATTTATTGGAATGTGACAGACTCTCCTTAGATAGGTTCCTCTGAGCCCACTTTCTGATTCGGCTGTATGCTTGGGCTTTGGCTTTGGCCTGCCCAGCCCCATTTTAGTAAGAATTCCTACAAGTCAGTTTAGTGAGATTCCTCCCTCCCTTATCTGATCACCCTGGCCTGTGATCAGCAAGAATCCTGTTAAGTCAATTTGGCAAGAAACCTCCTACCCTTGATGTTTCCGCTTAGTAATTTTCCACCCACTGACTACCCTTACTCTGCTCATGTCTGTAAATCTCCAGCTGTCTTTGTTGTATTCAAAGTTGAGCCCAGTCTCTCACCGCTTTTGTGATAGTGTTGACATCTGTCACAGAGGTCCTGAATGAAGTCTTTGTTGCCATTTTAACAAATGTCAGAATTTTTTGATTCACAGGTGAAACCTATGTAAGATAAGGGGTGAGGGAGCACAACTTGGCAGGGAAAGCTTTCAGATCATGATACAGGTCTGACACCTGAGAGGGGAGATAGAGAAAGAAGGAGGAAGAAGAGGTTGGAAGACCCTCAGACCACAATGTAGCTCTGAGAAAGTCTCAGCCTTCCACCAAAGAGCACCAGAATAAAGATTTCTCATAGAGAAGGCATTGCATTGGCTGGAAACAGCCAGACCCAAAGACCCCTACCATGCTCAGTCACTGACAGAAGGGGAGGGGGAAGCTTCCCGTGGAGAGTATCCTTGGTTCAAATGTCTACAGCAAATCCAGAATCCTGAAGGCACTGGAGTTGGAGGCTCGAAGCTCACTGCACTCCCCACAGCAGCTTCTCTTTTCAAGGGAGACCTGAGCAGCTACCACACTTAGCCAGATGCTCATGCTTTGTGTTCAGGTGACAGAGTAATCTAATTGCAAGCAATGCATTTTGTGCCTGTCCCTTACTAGCTGGGTGATTGTTAGAAAGCAACTAAAACTCTCTGAACTCAGAGAAAATATAGACAATGGCTGTTGCAGAATAATCATGATAGCTGTGATTATTCACTAGAGTCTTGGGCTGTGGATTCAATGGAGTTATTACTGAAGTTTTCTTTCTTCCTTTCTCCATTTCCAAGGCTTGACTATTTCACATGCTTAAAAAACCTTGATATACTTATTATAAAAGTAATTGCTTTTTTGTTCTTCTGTCTCTATTTCCCCACATTAGTTTATACTAGTACGAATGGCTAATAACTTGCCTAAGTCAAGAGAGGTTAGCGTATGTTGTGGTGACAAACATCGTGAATATCTTAGTGGCTCAGTCACTCCACATATCCATCAAGAGTTAGATTGAGCCTCCGTCTGGAATAATGTTGGTCATTGTGGCAGAGAGGAAAACAAGATATGGTGAACCATCCATTGTCTTAAAAATCTGTGCTGAAAAGTGACACATACCATCTGGCCAAAGCAAATCATATGACTAAGCCTTATGTCAGTAGAGCAGAATACATAATCCCTTTCTAGGGTTTTTCATGAATATAATCTACTACACAGCCCCAGTTTTCACACCTTCAATCTAGAATCTGAATATTATTTTTTCCTCACAATGTATATTCTGGTATTAGTATTTCAGTTTGTATAGTCAATAGAAACTAAGAAATTAACTGCATGTGTCTCTGTTAAGAACTCCTTCTGAAACTCTTCACTTGAGTTCTATCATTTGTTTGCCTTCTTACCACTGCAGTACCTTAGCAAATATATTCCAAGGATATCATGGGCTTTGTATGAAATACATTAATCATTCATGCTGTTTTGATTTGCTTCTGCTCTTCTTTCTGCAGGATATAGAAGCCAAACGAGGTCACTATTGTAAGATTTATTACGAAATATCTTATTGACAATTGACGTTTCTCCTTCTAGAATCTTACTTATGGTGATACATAATTCCTATGGGTTTTTAACTCTTTTGGGTTATTCCTATGGGTTTTTAGTGCTCTTTTTTTGAGAGAAAAAAAGCACACTATCTGTCCTAATTCTGTGACAACCAGGCATTCATTATGAGAGGAAATCCAGAGGGGATGAATGTTTTATGTTCTAATATTTCCTTAGCCATGAATGTGAGATAAGTCAATAAAGTCAGTGGGTTAGTTCAGAACATCGACTGGTCCCAGTAATTATTGCCATTGGTACTGGTACTGTTTTAGTTAGAAGTATACTAAAATTTCAAATCTACAGTAATATGTGTTTGCATCTCTTCCTGGACTGGCCTGTCCGCATTTTTCATTACTATGAGTTTGTAATTACATGGTTATCTTGAGTATAGAATACTAATTTACTGAAGTAGTAGAGAATTTTAAAAATCCCAAAGATTAATTTATATCATATTATGCAGTTTTTGCTGTTAATGTGTCTTTTAGAGAAACGTGTATAAATTAAAATTTTGTTACACAAATCAAATATTTAACTTACTAAGAAGATATCTGAAATATTTATATGGTAATGTCCTTTTTCTTAATACTAATTACCATCTGGTATTTTTAATTTGGAGACCTGGCTTTCCAATTCTGACTTTTATTTTGTCTTCTGTTACAACTGTAACTGCTGTTCCCATACTGTGCACCAAGATACCCTAGGACACTAAGATAGGTTTTAAAATTTCAAAAGAAGTCCAGTAATATCTGTCAGACACAGTGCAAACTACTAGGACAAAGTAGTTCACAGTTTTATCATTACATATGAAATTCCCTTTGATTATATTATGGGGCAAAAAAGTATTTTTCCTTCCACCTTCTAAGTACTTCTAGCTAGGCTATTAATCGAATTAACATAGATTAACAGGGGAAGTCAAATTTTATTTTATTTTATTTTTTTAAAGATTTTATTTATTTATTTTTAGAGAGAGGGGAATGGAGGAAGAAAGAGAGGGAAAGAAACATCGATGTGAGAGATACTGATCATTTGCCTCTTACCGGCCCCCAACTGAGGACCAGGCCCACAACCCAGGCATGTGCTCTGACTGAGAAACCAAACCAGTGACCTTTCGGTCCACAGGCCAGCACTCAGTCCACTGAGCCACACCAGCCAGAGCAGGAAATCAAATTTTAATATATGCACATGGGGAATTCACATAAGCATGAAAATTCCAAAGACAGTGAGGCAATGTTGGGTATATATGTCATTTTGGACAAAGGAGAAAGGCAAAAGGGGTTAGTGGTCTGAGATTTCAAAGGAACTGGTCATTGAGAAAGAGTGGAACCCGGATGCCAGGTAAATTTTTGCTAGGCAACTCCAATAACAATGGGACACAGCGGGGTGATCTAGTTAACAGGCCCCTGCTTGACACCCTCCTATCTACCATACTTAATTCAAATGAGGCTCAGGTGAATAAGCTAAGATTTCCTTCCTGGAACAAGTCTTTCCATCTGAATCTCCCAGGCAGGAAAGAGAGACCGTTCTTTCTGAATCTTTTGTTTCTTAAGAACCAGCTTAAAATCAATATCTCAAAAGGAAAAACTTTGGTGCCCTTCAATATCATATCTTTGTGAAACTGGATTTCGGTAGTTGCTCTGATAAAAAGCAAATACTGTACAAAAATCAATGTGGGGCAAGAAATGAGGCTGATTGCATTCAAATAGATTATAAGGTTTGAGGTGTGCAGTGCCCAACAGGCAAATACATCATGTGGTTACTTACAAATAAAATCAAAGTTTTATTTTTTCTTTCAATTTGTATGTATTTTTTTTCCAGATGGATACTAAATCATTAGCACAAAAATACCTATTAAGTTGTTTGAACCTATCAAGCCAATAAACAGAAGTCTTACATATTTATTTTGGCCCAGGATCCCTCACAACAATATTACTGAAACACTATGAGCATCTAGTGTAAGAAAGTTTAGGAACCTCTGAACTATAATGTATTATCTCCAGTGTAATATTTGAATAATGCAGGGGATATAATGGTGGCAAAATTGTTTTTAATTTACTCAAAATTATGGTTGATGTGGATTTATAAATTTATAAAAGTGTTGTGCTGAATAACTTACAACCTCAATGAACCAAAAAGAAACCCTGTTGCATCTAAATTCCATCTAATATTATAGTTGTATCTGTTGGACAATAAAAATATTCATACATATTCATGAATTCTGGTTTTTTAATACTTGTTTGATGAGTTGTTTAAAATATGTTATTTTGATCATTGTAGTAGACATTCATGATTGATTTCCCTAAAATCTACATGTTTATCATCACCACTAATACCACCACCACCCCCACGACCCACATACACACAGTAGGCAACCATGTCACTTGGGTGAGGCTAGCCATTCCCACCCCACCCCCAGCCCTCTGGTTCCAGTTCTGGGCCTACCCAAGCCAATCGACATTCTCCCATTCCCTTTGGACCAAATATTGGTTAAAGATGAGCAAGTGACGTGACCGAGTTGGTCTAAATAAGGTGTTGCCCGGAACTTTGATTTATGGTTGGAAGAAGAGAAGCACTCACTTGCTCACTGAATAAGAACTAGGAAGCCTCTGACCCAGGCTGTGTTGTCAGCTATCTTGAAACAGCTAGGGGAGCTAGTCCCAGGAATAGGAATGTGAACATACAAAAAGAAATTTGCTTTCGTTGACATTACTGAGTAAATTCTAACTTGAAGACATCACCATCAATGTACAACTTAAATACCTTTGGAATTTTTAGAATATTGAGCTAATAAATATCACCTTTGTTAAAGTTTTTTGTTACTTGCAACCAAAAATATTCTGATACAGTCGTCTTACTGTTTTTATAACTGCAAATAAGATAGTCTTAGGAAAGACTGTTAAAATGCAAATCAGAAATTCTTCTTAGAGAAAACAATTGCTTGTCATTCAGATAATACTAGAAAGTAAGAATAATTCCACATTTCCATGAAAAAAATAGTCACACTTCTTTAGTGTCATGTAACTACTATGTGTATGTGTTTGTGTGTGTGTGTTTACACAGGCTTACTGGAAAAAAAAAGAAAATAACATTTATTGAGTTTATATCACGTGCTAGGCAAGATGATCATATTTTAAATATGTTTTAGCATAGTATTGCTCTATTATACTTAAACTGTGCAAATCCTCTTTGTAGGGAAAAATATTTTTAAACAATTAAATATTCTCAATTTAATGTTTCCCTATCACAAACATATGATAGAAAACAACGTTATGATCATTTCAGTTAGTGATTCTCAACTGTGAATGCACATACCCATGGCCAATCCTGGATATATAGGTTTATTTATCTGTATCAAAGTCTAGGCATTATTAGCAACTCTTCAGGTGATTCCATATATGGAGTTAGGATTGAGTAGCTCCATTTTATATGATGTTACTCAGAGAGTCTAACTGTGTTCCCAGTACATACTTTTTCTCTAACCTTCTCTGCCAGGTTTCTGACACGGCAATAATCAGCCACTACTGTTAATCCTGTTTTGATTCATTGTATAGAAAGCCAAACTGCAGCTACATGTTGTACTCTTTCAAGAACTAAAATAACCCTATTTTTTTCTTTCTACATCTTATTTCAATAATTCCCCAACCATCAAGCATCTCCTGTGGATTTTCTGGCTCTTACAAGTCAACGCTTACAAAACTCCAGGTTACTTTCTAAACTGGGTTGGAGGACCCCAGTTAGAAATCTATTGGGAGGTGTGAGAATGGATTTAGGCATAGATCTTAATTTAAGTAATTTTCCTTGCTATGTCCATGAAGTAACAATGATTGGATGATCACTTCCTATCATGTTTCCTTGCAGGCTTTTAAAATACTAAGAATCACTAATCAAAAGCAGATAAATTCATTTCAGTGAAACGGCCAGTTGTTTATTCTCAAACACATTACCTCAGAAGGTCTGTTACAAAATGCAACATCTGTGTTTTACTAAAAGAGAAGGTAGGAGAACCATGACTGTTTATAGCTCAGATCATTGCCATGTTGTTTTATTTTTGTCTTAATAATGCTTTCTCACTAGCTTTCCCAAATTGCAGGCATCTCCAAAAGTGAAATAAATTTTGGAGTCATAAGTATCAAATATCATTATAATAAGGAGAAATTAAAAGTCTTCAAAATAATTGGGTTCCTAATTTTGTGAGATTCAATAGAGATTTTCTGGATACGGTGGAAACAGGATATACTCTCATTTTCTTGTGATCTGAAGCGTACACAATAGTACCAGCTGCTTCCATATTCTTACACTGAACAATGTCAAGAACAGCATTCTCAGGCATATTAAAGTCATTTGTAAATTGTTGAAAGCAGAGATCACAGTTGAATATGCATTTCCCAGAATGGTTTGTCATTAGCAGTTAGGCTTATTAAGTCACTTCCTGTTACATCAATGAGATTCCTGGGTCTTATATATGAGTATTGTGAAAACCTAACATAAAACACTGAACCACATTCTTCCTGGCTTCTTCAATAACTGGCACAAGTCCTTTATCCAGGATTGAGAAATGTAAATAAAATGCAGACTTGTATAGAACCAGTATCTAGAATATCGGCTACATTTATTTAGCCTTAAATGAAAGCACAAAAGATCCAGCTAAAATCTTACTTTATGTGACAAAACGTTACTGTATCCAATTGAGAACTTTCCCCTATTATTTTGTGGCATCAATGCAGCCATCTGATATAAGTGGTGATGGTGGGGGAAAGCCTCTCCTCATCATTTTCTACCTTCTGAAAGGTGTTATCTGATTTGAAGAGAAAAACATGTCTTGGAGAAAGAACTACAGGCAGAGAAAAATCTACACATGAAAGACCCAGTGTGACCCAGTGAAAATAGCATCTGCAGCAAGGCAAGCTTGCTCTTCCCATCTGACCGTCAGAACTCAGCTCTTTTCATCAGCATCCAGTTTTAATGTGTTTGCAGCAACGCAAACAACAATAAACAAATGGAAAAGCAAAGGAAGCATATCGCTTAGAACCAGACATCTGATTCAATTATCATGTAATCAGAAGAGTCAAAAGCCAATTTCACTCAATGTAGAAAAAGTGGATAAGTAATTTTTATAGCCTATGATTCTTTCACTGGAGAAGAAAAGAGGCTGTTAATGTGATTATACATGTGAAGGTTACTATTGTCTCTAACAGGAGCTTGAAATATTTTCAGTGTTCAGAGAAAATACAAAAGGAAAAGACTAATTTTTAATAAAGTTAGAAGCACCTTTTATATAGCAATAAACTGAAGATGATTATAAGTCATTTTTTCTCTCAATGATTTAGAAGGCCCTCTAAATTGGCCTTCTGGGCATCTTTTCATATGTCTATGGCCATCTGTATGTCCTCTTTGGAGAAGTGCCTATTCAGGTCCTTTGCCCATTTTTTAATTGGGTTGTTTGGGGATTTGTTTATGTGTGTTGAATTTTGTTAAGTTCTTTATAAACTTTGGATATTAACCCCTTATCAGATGTATTGTTCTGATAAGGGGTTATTGTTCTGCTAAGGCAACTATGTTCTCCCATTCTGTGGGTTGTCTTTTAATTTTGTTGATGTTTTCAGAGAAATGCAAATTAAAACCACAATGAGATACCATCTCACATCTGTCAGAATGGCCATCACCAATAAATCAAACAACAAGTGCTGGGGAGGATGTGGAGAAAGGGGAACCTTTTTGCACCATTGGTGGGAGTGCAGATTGGTGCAGTCATCATGGAAAGCAGTATGGAAATACTGCAAAAAATTAAAAATGGATCTACCTTTTGACCCAGTGATCCCACTTCTGGGAGTATATCTGAAGGAGCCCAAAACCCTAATGTGAAAGGAATAAGCACCCCCATGTTCATTGCAGCATTATTTACAATCACCAAGATATGGAAGCAGCCCAAGTGTCCATCAGTAGATGAGTGGATAAAACAACTATGGGACATTTATACCATGGAATACTCCTCGACCACAAAAAAGATGAAAATGTTACCCTTTGCAACAGTATGGGTGGACCTGGTGAACATTATACAAAGTGAAATAAGTCAGTTAGAGAGAGAGAAATGCCATATGATTTCTCATATTTGGAACCTAATGAACAAACTGAACTAATAAGCAAAATGGAGACAGACTGATAGATAGAGAGCACGATGACAGCTAAGGGGTGGGGAAGGTAGGGGGTGAAGGGATTGAGCAAAATGAAAAAAGGACTCATGGGCATGGACCACAGTGTGGTGATTGGGAGGGTGGGGGAGATGGGAAGGGTGGTATAAGGGGACTAAATGGTAATGAAAAAATACAATTAAAAGGATCAAAATGAAAATTACAGTCAAGAGGAAAAAAAATTGGCCTTCTAGTGTCTATGCATATTTTTTGTTTGTTTTTGACAGAGTCAATTGAGACTTTATTTTAGGGGGGGAAAAGAACAACACTTGATTTGGCTTTTAGTCGCGGGCATGGGTAAGAGGCGGTTGCCGGGCAGTAAACTCCCCCACCCCAAGGGTGAGCTGAGTATTGGGGTTGAGCCTCAGGCAGGTCTCCTGTGCCATCCACTGTGGCTCAGAGGACAGGAGGGACCACAGTAGCCATTCATTTGGGCAGGACATCAGATAACTCAGATGCCAGCTTCCCACTGTGGGTCTCAATCTTCTTTACAACCATCATCTTGGAGGAGCTGGTGCTGGTGTGGCTGAAGGAGCCAGGGCCCCTGCCAGAGTCCAAGCTGACCTGGAAGCCCAGGCTGTAGTTAGGGTTCCTGTAAGCCTGGCTCAGCCCACCTGAGTAGCTGCTGGTGTTCTTGGTATGGATATACTCTGCCTCCCAAACTCCAGCCGGCTCTCCTCACCCTCCAGCAGCTTGTGGTAGGTGGCAATCTCCACGTCCAGGGCCAGCTTAACATTCATGAGCTCCTGGTGCTCACACAGCTGCCATGCCATGTCCTGCTTGGTGCTTCTCATAGGGGATTCCAGCTCAGCCACCTTGACCTGAGCATCTTTGGTGGCCAGCTCCCCATGCTGCCCGGCATCAGCAATGGCGGCCTCCACGGAAGCCCTCCGGCCTTGAGGCCCTTGATCTCAGCCTGGATTTGGCTGATGTCCAGTTCATCTCAGAGATCTCTGTCTTCGTGTGACGCAGGTCATCGCTGTGCTTCCCAGCCAATGTCTGTAGCTCCTCATAGTTGATCTGCTACATGGTCTCAGCCTCAGCCTGGCTGCAGTTGGTGATCTGCTCGTACTGGGCCTTGACCTTGGCGATGATGCTGTCTAGGTCCAGGGAGCGACCGTTGTCCATGGACAGTACGACGGATGCGTCAGAGATCTGGACCTGCAGCTCACGAATCACCTCTTCATACAGCTCCCTACAGAAGTTGATCTCATCAGTCAGCCCTCCCAGGCTGGACTCCAGCTCTACCTTGTTTATGTAAAGTTTCATCCACATCCTTCTTGATGAGGACAAATTCATTCCCTGTCTCCATGTGCTTGTTGACTTCATCTTTGTACTTATTCTTCAAGTCCTCTACCAACCCCTGCATGTTGCCAAACTCCCTCTCCAGCCTCAGTTTCTCCTGAGCCAGCATTTCCAGTTGCCTCCTAAGGTTGTTGATGTAGCCCTGGAACATGTTGTCCATGTTACTGGGAATTATCTGCTGCTGCTGCAGGAGAGGCCACTTGGTCTCCAGAATCTTATTCTGCTGTTCCAGGCTCTGCACCTTATCGATGAAGGATGTAAACTTGTTGTTGAGGCTCTTGATCTGCTCCTTTTCCTGGCTGCACACGACCTGCATGTTGGGGTCCACCTCCAGCTTCAGGGGCCTCAGCAGGCTCTGGCTCACTCGAATGGCTTCGAAGGTCCCCACACTCCCAGCTCCACTCAAAACCCCTGGCCAGATTCATGTTGGTGCCCAGGCCAACCTGGCAGCCACTGCACATCTGGGAAAAGGCCGAGGAGCTGATACTGGACCCACTCCACTTTGAGCACCTGTTGAAGGCCCAGGGGCCAGGGGTGGACACCTTGTGGGTCTTCTGGGTCTCCTTTGTGGACATGTTGGAGGCTGCAGTGAAGGTGAGGAAGCCAAGCCAGACAAGATTCAAGAAGGAGCCAAAAAGCTGCTTTTGGCATCTATGTTGTTATGGCTTATAAGAAAAACATGCAATGCATGCAAGTACAAAGGATGCTGAATATACAAATGTGTTACTAATATTTTAAGATATCCAATGAACAAGTTTCACATATTGTGCTCTTAAGTTGGTACCAAAGGCATCATGAAACTTTTGAGCTCAGGTAGATCACTCCCTACAATTCAAAGGAAACTGAACTCAGAAGGGTCAAAATGACTTGCACAAAAATGTAACAGCAGTCAGCAAAATAATCAAAACGAGAACCCAGGGTCTCTCAGTTGAGGAATAAGTTTGCCACTACAGCAAACCTCACAGAGAAGAATCTTAAATGTCACACATTATTGTCATCTACAAAATAAAATAGTGACTTTAAACACAAATATAACCTGTCCTAAATATTGAGATTTATTTTTCCCATTAGACAAAATATATTAAATGCAGGAAAGCATAAAAATAAAAAGAACCACCCAAGAATCAGTGTGATTACTTTTGTCAACCAAAGGTCATTGGTGTCAAGTCACCACCAACAGGAGTCCCCAATTTGGAGTTCAGTGAAGAGGCAAACTTTATTCAGTTCAAACAGCTCAACTGTGATACAGCAGGCTGTCAGGATGCCCTGGGGAGAGGCCCCTCTCCCACTAGACATCTCTGCTGTGCACTGTGGTGACCTGCTCCCCTCTACTCCTGGGAGACACCTTCCAAGTTTGAGCTCCAGGCAGAGAAATGAAGTCTTCATCTCAGTCGTAGGTGGAGAGGGAAAGTGTGTTTTCAGAGCAGGAAGGGAACTAACAGACAAAAGTCCCCACACTGGTTCCTGATTGGCCTGTCCTCATGCAAATGAAAACTCCAAATCCTCACAATATGTGGAAAAGCCACTTTACTGATTGGTCAGAATGGAGCTGCTCTGACTGGTCAGTGAAGAAGCTGGGGATATGGCTATGCAGCTCCGATTGGATAGGGAAAACCTCAGTCCTATTGGTTGAAATAAGGTTCCAGAAACTCCTTTATTAAAGGCAGACTCAGAGGGCAGAAACACAGTGCATGCTTCTCCCTGAAGTGCAGTTTGCATGAGAGGAGTTTGTGTAGAGGTGGCTGCTAGGCTCTATTTTGGGGGGTTTGGTTTTGGGGTTTATTTTCTTTTTTTTTTCTTTTCTTTTCCTTTCCTCTCTCTTTCTCTTTCTTTCTTTCTTTCTTTCTTTCTTTCTTTCTTTCTTTCTTTCTTTCTTGCTTTCTTGCTTTCTTGCTTTCTTGCTTTCTTGCTTTCTTGCTTTCTTCTTTCTTTCTCTCTCCATCTCCCTCCCTCCCTCCCTTCCTTCCTTCCTTCCTTCCTTCCTTCCTTCCTTCCTTCCTTCCTTCCTTCCTTCCTCCCTTCCTCCCTCCCTCCCTCTCTCTCTCTCTCTCTCTCCTTCTTTCTTTCTTTCTTTTTCTTTCCTTCTTTCTTTCTTTTTCTTTCTTTCTTGCCTCATTAGCCATGGGGAGCTTTTCTTAGTAGGTACCTTCTTTCTCAG
>PVJD01019053.1:0-12746 GCA_004026545.1 Mormoops blainvillei | reverse complement strand
CAAGGCTGTCTGGTTAATGAGGGAAAATAAAACAAAACTTTTTTGCTTTAAACCATTTTGAGTTGCATGATCTCTTGTGCCTGGTAGAATTCTGATATAGGATCTTTGGAAATCATGGTGAATTCTGATATTAATATTATATCAATATCATCTGCATACTCTTCTTGAATTTTCTAGGCAGATGTTTACATCAGCTGCAAAGACTTGTAGTTTGTTTTTCCCTTCCAATATTTATATCTTGTCTTTTTTCCTATTTATTGCCATATCTATAATCCCCAGGAAAATGTTAAATAATAATGTTAAGTGTGGGCCTCTTTGATTTGTTTCTGTTATTAGTTCACTCATTATTTATCCAACACTTGCTGGGCGACAGAAACCCCTCTGGGCCATGGAAGTGCAAATGTGACTAAGATGGCTAAAATTCATCAGAAATTTTTGAAGGGATATAAGGAAGGAGTGAGAGGGTTATCAAGAAAACTGGATGTAGCTCTACCTACCTTGGAGAAAAAGAGAATTCTTCCCTGAAGCGCTTCCCGATAAAGTCCAGTAAAAACAAACAAACAAACACAAGCAAACAAAATATGAACTGTGTCTTTTATCATGAAAAAGATCTTTGCTATTTATTTAAAAATATATTTTTTAATTTTATAATTATAGTTAATATATAATGTGATAATAGACATTTATATAACTTATGAAGTGTTCCCATAAGTTTACTGTCCATATTCTCTATGCTGTATTTTACATTCATGCCACTATATTTATAAATGGCAATTTGTACAACTTAATCCCTTTCCTTTTGCACCCATCCTGCCAATCCTCTCACATCTGGCAACCATCAAATGTCTATAGCTATGAGTTTGTCATTGTTTTGTCTGTTCACATATAAGTGAACAAACACTTTTTAGATTCAAACACTCTAAAAAAGAGTGTTTAGAACAAACACTCTTTTTTAGATTCTACATATAAGTGAAATTATATGGTATCTGTCTTTTTCTGTCTGGCTTATTTCACACAGCATAATACCCTGTAGGGCCATCCATTTTGTTGCAAATATAAGATTATATATATTTTTTATGGCCAGGGAACAGTCAACTGTATATACATACCACATATCAAACCACTTAGGGCTTCTATATCTTGGCTATAGTAAATAATGATGCAATAAACATAGGGATGCATATATCTTTTCTAATTAGTGTTTTGGGTTTCTTCACATAAATACCCAGAAATGGAACTGCCAGGTCATATGGTAGTGCTATTTTTAATTTTTGGAGGAAGCTCCATACTGTATTCCATAGTGGCTGCACCAATATTCAATCTCATCAGCAATGCATGAGGGTTCCCTTTTCTCCGCATCCTCACCAACACTTGCTTGTTGACTTACTGATGATTGCTATTCTGACAGATGTGAGGTGCTATTTCACTGTGGTTTTAATTTGTATTTTTCTGATGATTGGCGATACTGAGCATTCTTTCATATGTCCATTGGCCATGTATATGTCCTCTTTGGAAAAATATTTATTCAGGTCTTCTGCTCATTTTTTAAATTAGATCGTTTTTGGTTTAAGTTGTATCATTGGTCTCACATATTTTTTTAAATTAGCCCCTTATCAGATGTATTATTGACGAATACCTTCTTTCATTCAGTAGGTTTTTTTCATTTGTTGATGGTTTCCTTTGCTGTGCAAAATCTTTTTAATTTCATGTAGCCCCATTTGTTTATTTTTCTTTTGTTTCTGTTGCCTAAGAAAACATATCCAAAACAATATTACTAAAAGCAATGTCAGAGTTTACTGTCTATGTTTTCTTCTAGGAGTTTTATGTATTTGAGTCATACATTTAAGTTTTAATCCATTTTCAGTTTATTCTTGTATATGGTGTAAGCTCTGATCCAATATCACTTATTGCATGTGCCCATTCAGTTCCCCAACATGATTTATTAAAGACACTGTCTTTACCCCATTGTATATTCTTGCTGTCTTAATCATAGGTTAATTGGCATGAGTTTACTTCTGGGCTCTTTCTTCAATTCCATTGATCTATGTACCTATTTTATGCCAGCACCATGCTGTTTGTATTACTATAGCCTTGTATTATAGTTTGATTCAGGTGGCATGACATCTTTTTTCCTCAAGATTGTTTTGACTATTTGGGTTTTTTTGTGGTTCCATGTAAATTTTGGGATTATTTGTTCTAATTCTGTGAAAAATACCATTGGTATTTTGAAAGGGCTTGCATTGAATTTGTAGATTTCTTTGGGTGGTAAAAACATTTTAACAATGTTAACTCTTCCTATCCATGAGAACGGTATATGCTTCCATTTATTTGTATCTTCAGTTTCTTTCCTCAGTGTCTTCTAATTTTTTGAGTACAGGTCTTTTACTTCCTTGGTTGGATTTAGTCCTAGGTATTTTATTTTTCCGATGCAGCTGTCAATGGGATTGTTTTCTTAATTTCTCTTTCTGATAGTTTATATAGTATATAAAATATAACCAATTTCTGAATAATAATTTTGTATCCTGCTACTTTAATGAATTGCTTATAAGTTCTAGTACTTTTTGGTGGCATATTTAGGGTTCTCTATACAGAGTATCATGTCATCTGCAAATAATGACAGCTTTATTTCTTCCTTTCCAATTTGGATGCTTTTTACTTCTTCTTGTCATATTGCTGTGGCTAGGACTTCCAGTTGTATTTTGAATAAAGTGGTGAAAATGCACATTCTTGTTGTGTCCCTGATGTTAAGAAAAATACTTTTAGCTTTTCCACATTGAGTACAATGTTAGCAGTCAGTTCATCGTATATGGCTTATGTTGAAATATGGTTCCTCTATTTTCATTTTGCTGAGAGCTTTTATTATAAATGGATACTTAATTTTATCAAATATTTACCTGCATCTAGTGATATGATTATATGTGTTTTATTCTTTTTTTGTTCAGATGTCGTATTACATTAATTGATTTGTAGATACTTTACCAAACTTGCATCCCAGGAGTAAATCCTACTTGATCATGGTGTATGATCTTTTTAATGCATTTCTGAATTTGGTTTGCTAATAATTTGTTGAGTATTTCTACATCTATATGCTTCAAGGTTATTGGGCTATAATTTTCTTCTTTGGTAATATCTTTGTTTTCTTTTGGGATCAGGGTAACATTGGCTTTGTAAAATGAGTTCGAGGGCCTTTCTGCCACTATAATTTCTTGGAATAGTTTGAGAAGGTTAAGTGTTAATTTTTTTTGAATATTTGATAAAATTCACCTGTGAAGACAGGTCCAGGACTTTTGTTTTTTGGGAGTTTTTTAAAATTACTGATTTGAATTTGTTGGTAGTGATTGCTTTGTTCAGATTCTCTGTTTCTTTGTGATGCAATCTTAAAGATTGTATGTTTCTAGGAATTTATTTATTTCAGTTTATTCAATTTATTGGCATATAATCATTCATAGTATTTTCATATAATCCTTTTTATGTCCGTGGTATCAATTGTAACTTTTCATCTTTTATTTTTTATTTTATTTATTCAGGCTCTGTCTCTTTTTAAGTCTACTTAAAGGTTTATCAATTTTGTTTATGTTTTCAAAGAACCAGCTATTAGTTCCATTGATATTTTGTACTTTTTAAAGACCAGGTTTTACTTATTTTTCTCTCTGGTCTTTATTATTGCCTTTCTTCTACTCACTGTCACCTTTGTTTGTTTTTCTTTCTCTGGTTCTTTTAGGTGTAAGGACAGTTTGTTTATTTGCTTTTTTTTCATTGCTTTTTTTTTTCATTCAACAAGTATTTATTAGGTAGCTTCTTTTTGACAGACATTATGTTAGACTCAAAAATATAAAAGTATATACAAGACACATTCCCTTCCCCCAAGGAGATTCTCAACTAATTTTTGTTCTACTATGTTGTAAATGTACCTGGTACACATGTCTAGTCACTCCTCCTTTTTTGGAAGTTCCTCCGGGTAGGATGAGTATACATCCTGGTTCCTTCAGGACAATCCCATTTAACCTATTCTCTCTGGGCATTATTGGTAACTCCAACTTCTAGTATTTTTAAAATTTTTTTTTGTATATTTTATTGCTTGTGCTATTACAGTCGTTTCATTTGTCTCCCCTTTCTCCCCTCCGCCATGCACCCCATCCCACCATCCCAACATCAAGATTTTCTCGACTCTACTTTCCACTGCCCCACCCCACCTCCCACCCTCAATCTTTCCCCCATTTAGTTTTGTCAATGATCCTTTATGCATGCTCTTTGATGACACTTCCCCTCCTTTTCCCCTGTTATCCCCCTCCCACTTCCCCTCTGGTTACTGTCAGTTTATTTTTTATTTCAATGTTGCTGGTTATATTTTGCTTGCTTGTTTATTTTGTTGATTAGGTTCCACTTATAGGTGAGATTGTATGGTATCTGTCTTTTACTGCCTGGCTTATTTAACTTAGCATAATGTTCTCCAGTTCCACCCATGCTGGCACAAAGGGTAGTAGCTCTTTCTTTCTTTCTGCTATGTAGTATTCCATTGTGTAACTGTACCATGGTTTTTTGATCCACTTATTTACGTTTGGGCACTTAGGTTGCTTCCAGTTCTTGGCTATTATAAATTGAACTGCTGTGAACATTGGGGTGCATAAGTTCTTATGAATTGGTGTTTCAGGATTCCTAGGGTATAATCCCAGCAGTGGAATTGCTGGGTCAAAAGGCAGTTCCATTTTTAGTTTTTTGAGGAAATTCCACACTGTTTTCCACAATGGCTGTGAAATGCACCAGTCTGCATTCCCACCAACAGTGTACTAAGGTTCCCTTTTCTCCACATCCTCACCAGCACTTGTTGTTTGTTGATTTGTTTATGATGGTCATTCTGGCTGGTGTGAAGTGGTATCTCGTTGTCGTTTTAATTTGCATCTCTCTGATTGCTAGTGATGCTGAGCATCCTTTCATGCGTCTCTGGGACCTGTGTATGTCCTCCTTGGAGAAGTGTCTGTTCAGGTCCTTTGCCCACTTTTTAATTGGATTTTTTGTCTTCCTAGAGTGGAATCACATGAGTTCTTTATAAATTTTGGAGATCAAACCTTTATCTGAGGAATAATTGGCAAATATATTTTCCATTACAGTTGGTTCCCATTTCATTTTGCTGATGTTTTCTTTAGCTACATAGAAGCTTCTTATTTTGGTGAAGTCCCATTTGTTTAATCTTTCACTTAAGTCCCTATATGGGGACATATAGGTGAAAACATTGTTTCATGGAATATCTGAGATTTTCCTGTCTATGTTCTCCTCTAGGACTTCTATGGTGTTGTGACTTACATTTAAGTCTTTTATCCATTTTTGAGTTTATTTTTGTGTGGTGTAAGCTGGTGGTTGAATTTCATTTTTTTGCATGTAGCTGTCCAGATCTCCAAACACTGTTTGTCGAAGAGGCTATTTTTACTCCATTGTATGCTTCTGACCCCTTCGTTGAATGTTAATTGACCATAGAGACATGGGTGTATTTCTGGGCTCTCTATTCTGTTCCATTGATCTATGTGTCTGTTCTTATGCCAGTATCAGACTATTTTGATTATAGAGGCCTTATAATACAGGTTGATGTCAGGTATTGTGATCCCTCCTACTTTGTTCTTCTTTCTCAAAATTGCGGCAGCTATTCGGGGTCACTTATGATTCCATGTAAATTATTGAAATGTTTCTTCTATATCTGTGAAGTGTGTCATTGGTATTTTAATAGGGATTGTGTTACATCTATAAATTGCTTTAGGTAGTATGGACATTTTGATGATATTAGCTCCTCCAATCCGTGAACATGAAATATGGTTCCATTTATTTGTGTCTTCTTTAATTTCTTTCTTCAGTGCTGTGTAGTTTTCTGAATACAGGTCTCTAACCTTCTTCATTAAGATCATTACTAGATAATTTACTTTTCTTGTTGCTATAGGAAATGGGAGTTTTTCCCCTGATTTCTGATTCTGATATTTCATTGTTGGTGTACAAAATGGATTTGATTTCTGAATATTCACTTTGTATTCTGTTGTTTTGCCAAATCCACTTATTAGGTCAAGTAGTTGTTTGGTGGAGTCAATAGGGTTTTCTATGTACACTATCATGTCATCTGCAAAAAAATGACAGTTTTACTTCCTCTTTTCCCTTTTCGATGTCCTTTATTTCTTTTTCTTGTCTGATCACTGTGGCTAGGACTTCCTATACTATGTTGAATAACAGTGGTGAAAGAGGAAAACCTTGTCTTGTTCCCAAACTTAGTGGGAAAGCTTTTAGTTTTTGCCTCTTAACTATAATGTTGGATGTATTTTTCTCATCTATAGCCTTTATTATGTTAAGGTATGCCCCTTTATTCCCACTTTGCTGAGTGCTTTTATCATAAATGGGTACTGTACTTTATCAAATGCTCTTTCAATATCTATTGATAAGATCATGTGGTTTTAGTCTTTCCTTTTGTTGATGTGATGTATTATGTCTATTGATTTGGGAATGTCGTACCATCCTTGCATCCCTAGGATGAATTCCTCTTGATCATGCTGGATGATCTTTTTAATGTATTGCTGGGTGCGGTTTGCCAACATTTTGTTGAGGATTTTAGTGTCTATGTTCACCAGCGATATTGGCCTGTAGTTTTCTTTCTTTGTCGTGTCTTTCTCTCGTTTTGGGATTCGGATGATGCTGTCCTCCTAAAAAGAGCTTGGGGGTCCTCCTTCTTCTTGGATTTTCTTTTTTTTTGGAATGGCCTGAGAAGGACAGGGATTATCTCTTCCTTAAATGTTTCGTAAAATTCTCCTGTGCAACCATCCTGTCCAGGGCTTTTGTGTGTGTGTGGAGTTTTTTGATTACTGCTTCCATTTCACCAGCTGTTATCAGTCTGCTCAGGCTTCTACTTCCTCTTCATTCAGTTTGGGAAGATTATATTTTTCTAGAAATTTGTCCATTTCACCCAGGTTTTCAAATTTCTTGGCATATAGCTGTTCGTAGTAATTTCTTAACAATCCTTTGTATTTCTGCGGTATCAGTTGTAATTTCCCCTCTTTTGTTTCTGATTTTATTTATTTTGGGCCTCTTCCTTTTTTTCTTGATGAGTCTACTTAAAGGCTTGTTGATTTGATCTTTTCAAAGAACAAGCTTCTGGATTGATTGATCCTTTGAGTTGTTCTTTTAGTGTGTATGTCATTCAATTCTCCTCTGATCTTGATTATTTTCTTCTTTCTGCTCACTCTGAGCTTCATTTGTCATTGTTTCTCTAGTTATTGTAGACACAGGGTTAGGTTGTTTATTTGAAATGTTCCTGTCTTTTTCAGGTAGTCCTGTAATGCTATGAACTTCCCTCTCAGGACTGCCTTCGCTGTGTCCCATAGGTTTTGAACTGTTGTGTGTTCGTTTTCATTTGTTTGCAGAAACTTTGATTTCTTCTTTGATGTCATTATTGGCCCACTCATTGTTTAATAGCATGCTATTCAGTCTCCATGAGTTTGAATGTTTTTGAGTCTTTTCCTCGAGGTTACTTTGTAGTTTTAAACCCTAGTGGTCTGAGAAAATGCTTGATTTGATTTCAATTTTCTTGAATTTGTTGAGGCTTGTTTTGTGCCTTATCTTGTGGTCTATCTTTAAAAATGTTCCATGTGCATTTGAAAAGAATGTGTAGTTTGCTTCTTTGGGATGAAAGGTTCTGTATATATCAGTTAGGTCCATTTGATCTAACGCGTTGATAAGTTCCACAGTATCCTTACTGATATTTTGTTTGGATGATCTATCCAATGTTGAGAGTAGGGTATTAAAATCCCATACTATAAGTGTGTTGCCATCTACATCTTTCTTGAAGCCCTCCAGGATTTTCCTTATATATTTGGGTGCTCCGATGTTGGATGCGTATATGTTTACAATGTTTATGTCATCTTGATGGATTCTTTCCTTGAGTATTATGAAGTGTCCTTCTGTGTCTCCTTTTATGGCCTTTGTTTTGCAGTCTATTTTGTCTGATATATGTATTGCTGCCCCAGGTTTTGTTTCATGTCCATTCGCTCAGAATATTTTTTTCCAACCATTTACTTTCAGTCTGTGTAGGTCTTTTGTTCTGAGGTGGGTCTCTTCTAGGCAGCATATGTGTGGGTCATGTTTTCTTTTCTATTCAGCTACTCTATCTTTTTTTAACTGGAACACTAAATCCATTTACATTTATAGTTATTGTTGATAGGTACCTATTCATTTTTTTCCCTTTGTTCTCATGTTCCTCCCTCTTTCACTCTTTTTCTTCGTCTTCTTAAAGCAGCCCCTTCAGCATATTTTAGCATAAAAGGCCTGCAGCCTTTGCTTTTCTCTTCTTGGAATAATTCTTGCCATTCCCTTCTGGCTTATAGTGTTTCTGTGGAGAAGTCAGCTTCTACCCTTATTGGGGCTCCCTTGTATGTTACTTCCTGTTTCTCCCTTGCTGCCTTTAAGATTGTCTCTTGGACCTTGATATCTGCCATTTTAATTATGATTGCCAATTTGATCCTGTGCTCCGTCTAGCCTGCTTTTGATTCCTTCTGCTGTGCTCTTCAATTCAGAAATTGTATTCTTCATTTCCTCTTGGTTCTTGTTGATAGTTTCTATGTCCTTTTTCATGCTCATATCGTTTTCAGTATGTTCCTCATAGTTTCCCTGTAGTGTTTTGTAATTCTCACTGAGCTCACTGAGTTCCTTGAGCTTCCTTATAACCATTTTTTTGAACTCAGTATCTGACAGTTTGCTTGCCTCTATTTCATGTAGTAGTCTTTCTGGAGAGTCCTCCTTTCCTTTTGGTTGGGGGTTGTTTCTTTGTTTCACATTACTTGTCTGCTTGAGCAAAACCACAAAGCCCAGGAAACAAACCCACGACCGCAGATATAACTGCCCCCTCCAATCCCACCATCAACAGCAAATGAACCAGTGTTAATAAGGCTGTAAAGAGACTGACTATTATTAGAAAGGAGAGAAATAAACTATAGTATAGTATAAAATATAGTATAAAGTATAGTATAAAACTATACTATACTAAACGATAGTATAGTATAGTATAAAATCTAGTGACTTAATATGCACCAACTTGATGGATAAGAAATAAATGTGAAAGAGCTATGTAGTAAAGAAAATACTGTAAATCATGGAGAAGACCACAGTGGATTTTGTATTGGTAGCCTCTAGTGTTTACCACTGTTTTTTCTTTCTGGATCCACCTGTGGTGATGTCAGTTGTTGACCCAGTCTGACCATAGGCAGTCTGATTGAGACTTCCCAGGATCTACTGCCTGTGACTGTCTCCTTCAGTTGGTTATCTATTCACTGCGTGCTCAGCAGTCAGGCTTAAGCACCACAGCATGGGGCAGAATCCCTCCTGGGGTTGGGGCTAATGTTTCCCCTCAGGCTGCTGCTGCGCAGAGGGGTGTGGTCTGTGTGAGCGCCATGGCTGCTTCCTTGTGGGAGATGATTCCTCACCAAGATCTCGTTGGGTACTCTGTCACTTCTCTCCCCAAAGTCTCCGTCCCTAGTCTTTTCTCAAGCACCTCTATTCCACTCTTCCCCCCCACCCCCTTTGCAGGGATCTACTGTCTGTGGCTGCCACTCTGCACTCAGCAGTCAGGCTTAAGCACCACAGGTCCAGGGCAGAGTCCCTTCTGGAGGTGAGGATATTGTTTCCTCTGAGGCTGCTTCTCAGGGAAGTAGTCCGCCTGAGCAAGATGGCTGCTGCCATGTGGTGGATGACTCAGCACTGGGTACCCATTCGCTGTCTCTCAGTTGTTTCCCCAGAGGCTCTGTCCCCAGTCTCTCCTCAGGTGTCTCTAGCCCACCCTGCCCCTGCCTTTGCCGGAGTGCAGGTAAGTGTCTGTAGACGAATATTTATGCTTTGGCCTTTTAAATGTCTCTTTCAGTCTCCAGCCACCCACCTCTGGCAGAGGGCAGCCCTGCCGCTTTTCGGGGCTGGCTTTTATCTGGGTACTTTGTAGGTCCTGGTGCTGTAGGCTGGGGATCCCTGCTTATGGTTTATATCCCACTCTTCTCGGGGGATCCAAATGGCTGCTTAAATATCCCTCTGGCACTGTTGCCTGAGGGTGCCCAGCCAGGTCTCTCACATCTCTACCACACTCCTTACCAGTCAGTTTGTGCTGAACTGATTCTTCTGTCTGTCCGAGATTATAAGGCTTCTCTCGCTATTGTTCAGTCATTTGCTCCTGGCGATTTCTCCACAATTTATTTGTACTTCTGGACTTGTCCTGGAAGGAGGTCAGTGTAACTTCCATTCACTCATCTACCATCTTGATCCCTCCCTCATAACTCCACCTTTTGCTCTCCAATATGCCTCAGTTTTGTTGATAATAATGATACAGTAATCCTAACCACAGGTCCTGATATACGAGAATGCCTAGGAAGATATATTTTTCCTGTTTGTTTTCTTGAGCTAGCCTTGTATTGCTATATTTTTCCCTCTTAGAACTGCTTTGTCTGTGTTCCATAACTTTTGGGTCAATTTTACTTGCCTCGAGCTATTTTAATTTCTTCCTTGACCTCATTGTTAAGCCATTTGTTGTGTAGTAGCATGTTATTTCACCTCCATATGTTTGTGTGTTTTTCAGTTTTTTGCTTGCCATTAATTCTTAGTTCCATACCACTGTGATCAGAGAAGATGTTTGATATAATTTCAATTTTTAAAAAATTTATTGAGACTTCTTTTGTGGCCTAACATGTAGTATAGTCTGGAAAATATTCCAGGTGTGTTTGAAAAGAATATATAGTCTGCTGCTTTGGGGTGAAATGCTCTAACAATATCAATTAAATCCACCTGTTCCAATATGTCATTTAAAGCCACAGTTTTCTTGTTGATTTTCTGACAGGATGCTCTAATCATTGGCAGCATTCAGGTTTGAAGTCCCATATTATGACTGTATTATGGTTGATTTCTCTCTTTATGCTTGTCAATATTTGCTTTATATATTTAGATGTTTCTACTTTGGGTGCATAAATGTTTACTGGGGTCACGTTTTCATGTTGAATTCACCCCTTTATCATTATGTAGTGTCCTTTGTCTCTTATTATAGCCCCTGTTTTAAAGTCTACTTTGTCTGATATAATTTTGCAACCTTTGCTTTTCTTTTCATTTCCATTTGCTTGAAATGTCTTTTTCCATCTCTTTTCTTTCAGTGTGTGTGTGTCTTTGGATCTAAGTGGGTCTCTTGCAGGCAGCATACATATGGATCTTGTTATCTTTTATCCATTCACCCAAGCTATGTCTTTTGATTGGAGCATTTAATCCATTTACATTTAAAGAAATTATTGATAGGTATGTAATTTGGGTCATTTTGTTATTGATATTTTTATCTCTTCTCCTTCTCCTTCTCCTCCTTCTTCTTCTTTCTTCATATTCTTATTCTTTTCTCCTCCTTCAGTCCCTTTAACATCTTTTGTAATACTAGTTTGGGGTGATAAACTCCCTTAGCTTTTTTGCTTTGTCTGGGAAGCTCTTTATCTTTACTTTGACTCCATGTGATAGCCTTGTTGAATGGAGCTACCAGTATGTTGGTTGTAGTACCTTGCTTTTATTCATTTTGAATATTTTGTGCCAATTCCTTCTAACCCACAATATTTCTGTTGAGAAATCTGCTTATTGTTTTATGATACCTCCCCTAGTACGTAACTACCTGCTTTTCTCTTGATGCTTTTGAGTATCCTCTTTGTCTTTAACTTTTGGCATTTTAAAAGATGTGTCTTGTCATGGGCCACCTTGGGTTCATTTTGTTGGGGACTTTCTACATTTCCTGGTCTTGTATGTCTATTTCCTTCACTGGGTTAGGGAACTTTTTGGTCATTAGTTTTTTAAATATATTTTTAATCCCATCTTTTCTCTTTCTCCTTCTTTTGGAGGAAATTTTTATGCTTGATGTTGTCCCAGAGGTCCCTTATATTATCCTCATTACATTTTTTTATTTTTTTGTCTCCGGTTGGTGTTGCTCAGTGGATTGAGTGTCAGCCTGAAAGCCAAAGGGTCACTGGTTCGATTCCCAGTGAGGGTACATGCTTGGGCTGTGGGCCAGGTCCCCAGTGCAAGGTATGTAAGAGGCAACCACACATTGATGTTTCTCCCCCTCTCTTTCTCCCTCCCTTCCCTTATCTCTAAAAGTAAATAAATAAATAAATAAATAAATAAATAAATAAATCTTAAAACTAGTTTTTGTTTTGCTGTTCTTATTGGGTGTTTTCCACTATCCTATCTTCCAAATTGCTGATTCAGTCCTCTGCTTTATGCAATCTGCTGTTGATTTGTTCTAGTATGTTCTTTATTTTGGTTATTATATTCTTCTTTTCTGACTGGTTCTTTGGGTTTCCTATCTTCATTTTTATGTTTTCTATCTCTTTGTTAAAGTTGAGTTCATGTACCCTTTTCGTAAGTTCATTGAGCATCCTTATAACTTGTATTTTGAACTCTGCATCTGGTAGATGGTTTAGCTTTTTCTGGAGGTTTCTTCTGTCCTTTTATTTGGGACATGTTTCTTTGACTTGCTGTTTTCCTCTGTTTTTCTATATATTTGGTAGATCTCCTACATCTCCTGGTCTTAGCAGAATGACCTTATGTAGTAGGTGTCCTGTGGTTCCCAGTGGCACAACCTTTTTCGTCACCTGAGATGGGTACTCCAGGGATATCCCTTGTGTGGGATGTGTGTCCTCTCATTTTAAGTGAACATTTATTGCTATTGTAATGTTTGTGGGAGGGATGACCCTCAGGCTGACTGGTGGTAAATATGG
>PVJD01019052.1:0-12756 GCA_004026545.1 Mormoops blainvillei | reverse complement strand
TTTTACTCCATTTTATTCGACATCGTAATAAACGTGTTTTCCTACATCATTAAAAATGTTATGAATATTAACTCTATAGGAGAGTTTTTTAAAAAAATTATCAAATGGAAAGTCCTCCCTTTTTTCTGATTGTGTTATTATTTTCTAATTTTATTGCAGTGTGGTCAAAGAATGTTTTCTTTTTAATTTCTACTTTTTGGAGCTTATTGAGATATTGTTGTGGTTTAATATTTGGTCAATTTGTATGTTCATTTGAAAAGGCAGCATATTTACTTTTCAGATAATATAGTTTAGCATGTTAATCAGATCTAACTTATTAATTACATTACTAAGGTCATGTACATTTTTTATATGTTTGATCTGTTGTAGGCTGAAATACATTAATTAAACTTTCCTATCCTTACAATAATTTTGTTTATTTATCCTTATACTTTACATTTTTTATCATTCGGCACTGTTGCCACATTATTTGTTGCAAAGATGTGCATCGCTATAGCAAATTACTTGGCATTCCATTGTGTCATTTTTGTTCTGTTTGATGATTTTTGGTCTGAATTCCACCTTCTCTGATACAAAGATCATGCCTCCTGCTCTCTTTTGTTTGTCTTTGCCTGTATCTTAGCCCACACTTTAATTTTGACCTTCCTGTATCACCTTGAGCAGTACATTTTCTATTGAAGTTGAATATTGCTTTGTTTTATATATATGAATTTTTCAACATATGCATCAAACCCATTTATATTTATTAACACAACAGGTTTGTTTGATTTTAATTTACTAATACTATATTATGTTTTATATTTCAGAGCTTTTTCAAATATTTCTTTATCAGTATGTTTTATTTGCTTTATTTTTTGTGCATGATTCTGAATTTCGTACAGTTTTTATTTTAGTTCTAGTGATTTCCTTTAGGAGTATAAATTTATAGTTACAGTTAAAGCTATGTGCTGCACCGCCCTTGGTATGCTATCCCTTTAAACAATATCTCATTTCCATTTAGTAATTCTCTTCCCTTCCCCTCCGCTTTGTCCATCATTTGATTGTATGCGTATTGAGTAATGTCTTTTTCATGCTTACCTTTGCATTGTTATTTTCCATTCCTTGATTAATCAACTTTAAAGAATACTCTTTAACTTCTTGCTAGTAGAGAAGCAGCAATAAGTCAGCATACTCTTCTCCCACATTCTTTCCTCTTTCTACTCCTGATTTTTGCTATTTGTATCATGTCAACATTTTCAGGGCCTCTGACGTTTTAGGGGGTAAAATGCCTGGATCCTCATTTTTACCCCTCTCTGCAGCTACTGTACTTCAGTGCAGCCCAGTCTGCTCCGTCCTTTCCTAGTCCTCCTCCCACTTGCAGTCTTTATGGCTGTTTTGACATCTTTCATCCTCTGTGCTTTCCTTTTTTCTTCTCTTTGTTCTTGTGTATTTATACTGCTTTTATTCCTATGCTTTCATTTTATTGGCATTTTCAGAGGGTTGAGATAAAACCTATGCAAGCTATCTTCTGTATGTAACAAGAATCCCCCCATAACTCTTCTTTTTGAGAGAAAACACTTTGCATTTAAACGTTCAGAAGAAGCACAGAAATTTTACATGCCATATGTGCTCAGCCATTTTATATCCCTGTCTCTATCTCCATATCTATCTCTATATCATCTTTATCTATATCTTTATCTATCTACCTGTATCTCTAATCTACCCATCTCCATCCATGAGGAAGGAGAAGAACATAAGTTAAAATACTAACAGTGAGTTCTCTCCCTCTCTACCTAGTTACTATCTTCTGATTTACAGTTTTCAGTATTCTGCATTTGATGTAATGGTCATTTATTTTTAAAACTATTTCATTTTTAAGCTTTGTATTACGATAGGTGAAAATGTACACGAAACATGAATTAGTTGTGAAACAGATGCTTGTGCATGAGTCAGCTCAGGCCGCCATCACAGAGCACCATAGATGCAGTGGTTAACAACAAAAATTTATTTTCTCCCAGTTCTGGAGGGTGGAAGTTAGACAGCAGGGTGCCAGCAGGGCCAGGTGCTGGCGAGGGCCCTCTTCCCAGCTGGCCGAGGTCCTAATTCTTGCTGTGTCCTCATACGGCAGAGGCAGTTCTGGTGTCCATTTCTCTTCTAATAAGGATACCAGTTCTTTTGGGTCACAGCTCTGCCCTATAACCTCATTTAACCCTAATCACCTCCTAAAGATTCCTTCTCCAATACAGTCACATGGGGGGCTAGGGCTTTGGTCAGGGGGAGACATAATTCAGTCCATAACAGCTGTGTGACAAACTACTAATGTCACAAAATGGAACATGATGAGCATTTCACAAGCCCCTTCCTAATTATGTCATTCCTCCTCTGCCCTAGAGGTTACTATTATCCTAATTTTTTGCTATTTTTGTGGCTTTTTATTTATAATTTTTTCCTCCTAAGTATGTAACCCTAAGCAAAATAGTAAAGTTTTGCTGTTTTTGAATTTTGTATAAATGGAGTCACACTTAATATAATCTTTTGTGTCTGGCTTTTTTTTGTACAATATTCTATTTCCACCACTCATCCTTGTTGTGTGGAGCTATGGTTTATTCATTTTCATTGCTGTTCTATTTTATTATTCTATTTTAAGAACATAACAGTGATATTTAATGGATTCAATCATTTACAAACATTAGGTTGTTTCCAATTTTTGGCTTTTATGGGCCATGTTCATAAACTTTCTTGTAGCTGTGTCCTGGGGTCCGTAAGTACATACTTCCATTGAGTGCATGTTCCTAATAGTATAAATAGAAGATGATAGTGTACGTGTGTTCTCACCTTTGCTTGATAACATCCACTGCTTCCCAACAAGGTGGGACAAGTTTGCATTCCCACCAGCAGTACATGAGTTCCTGTTGCTTCATGTATTTCTTGATATGTGGCATTGTCACAATTCAAAACTTTCCTTATCCGAGGAGCAGATAAGAAGTAACCTCTCAGTGTGACTTTAGTTCACATTTCCATGATTAAGAAGGTTGAGAAAATTTTCATATGTTTATTGATCATTAGGATTTCTACTTTTGAGAAATGTTTATTTAAATTTTTGCTCATTTTAAAATCGGCTGCTTTGATCGTGAGGATGGGGAGAAAGGGGAGCCCTGTGCGCTGTCGGTGGGAATGCAGACTGATGCAGCCGCTGGGAAAGGCAGTGTGGAGGATCCTCAAAAAATCAAAGATGGAACTGCCTTTTGACTCAGTGATTTCACTTCTGGGAATATATCTGAAGGAACCTGAAATGCTAATTCAAAAGAATACATGCCCCACTATGTTCACTGCAGTGTTATTTACAATAGCCAAGATATGGAAGCAGCCCAAGTGTCCATCAGTAGATGAGTGGGTAAAAATGCTATGCTACAGTTACACAATGGAATACTACTTGGCTGTAAAAAAGAAGAAAATCTTACCTTTTACAACAGCATGGGTGGACCTGGAGAGTATCATGCTAAGTGAATTAAGCCAGTCAGAGAAAGACAAATGCCACACGATCTCACTAATATGTTGAATCTAATGAACAAAATAATTTAACAAACAAAATGGAAGCATACATACATTAAACAGACTGACAGCTGTCAGAGAGGAGGAGGGTTAAGGGTCTGGGTGAAAAAAGGTGAAGGAGTTAAAATGTTAGCCAGAGGAAATGGGGGGTAGGAGGAAGAGGAAGATGACAACAGGGGGTTAAATGGGGACTTTACTTTGGGTGATGGGCACACGATGCAGACGTTTTGAGTTCTACACTTGAAATCTGTATGGTTTTATTAACCAATGTCACCTCAATAAATTAAAATAAAATAAAATAGGTTGCTCTGACCTATTTCTAGTTCATTTGTAAAGGCTCATTATTCTAGATACACACACTTTTTAGGTATATGTGTTGCAAATATTTTCTATTCAGTAGGCCTGCTTTTTCACACTCAAAACATTGTCTTCTGATGAACAAAAATTCTTAATTTTAATATACCAAAACTATGATGTTTGCTACTTTCTTTAAAGTTATCACATTTTATGAGAGTATAGAAATTCCCTTCTATTCCTCCTTTTCTAAGAGTTTTAAATCATAAGTAGATATCAAACTTTAGCAAATAATTTTCAGTATCAGTTAAGAGGATCACATGATTTCTCACCTTTATTAATAGAAAAGGGACATATTTCTTATCATGCATGTTTTAATGTCATCGTCAGCAAAAGAAATTTACAGTTGGAGAATAGAAAACTTTACAGAAATCTCGTTATTATACAGAGGCATGTTCAGCTTCAACTGGGGTGGAAACACCTCTCCCAGATTAATTAGCATAGGATATTTTTGAAAAGCTCCCACATTCTGAAACTGCAGAGGTTCCATTTGCCAACTCCGGGAGATAGCAGAATCTCAGAAATATTAAGGTTAGTTTGCAGTATATGAGCCATGGTAAATTAACATTTCATTCATGGGTTATTTTCTGAATACGTTCCAGAACCAGTTGCTCTTAATTCTTCTCAATTTTGTTCCTGCCTCTCTTCCCTAAAGTTCATTCCTGTGTACAACTAGCAGGTGAATGAGTGTATATGTAGCAGGAACTCATCTGCCCAGACAATGGAAACTGGACAGTCTGCGACTGAGACCCTGGCATCATTATTTTTAACCGCCCCCCCAGGAGATTCAATGCACAGCCAAGATTGAGAACCACTAATCTATAGCTCTTTATGGCTAAAAATCATATGTGTGTCTGTGGAACAAACTCTACAGAGAAGAAGGCATATGACTATTGCAAATTCAGGCAAACAAGAGGATCCCATGCCACCCAAATGAGACCCCGCAGAATGGAAAAAGGAAAGAACACTGCCAAGTGGAGGAAGAGAAGAAGACGACCAGAAGGGAAGGGACCGAATGGCTGTAAACCTACTCACTCGATTTTGTCTGGAACGTCGCTTTGGGTCATGCACGCACAGTTGAACACAATAGTGACTGTAATAAGTGTGCTGAACCACCTGAGAGGCTGTGTTAAGGAAAAGCTCAGAATCACTACGTTTCCCTGGTGGCTTCTGTGATCACCTTGATGCTGAATGATTAATTTCATAACT
The DNA here is from genome assembly GCA_004026545.1 of Mormoops blainvillei. Lineage (NCBI taxonomy): Eukaryota > Metazoa > Chordata > Mammalia > Chiroptera > Mormoopidae > Mormoops > Mormoops blainvillei. Next base: position 7,662 of record PVJD01019052.1, on the reverse strand, counting down.
CTTAGCTGTTGTCAGCTTTACAGTCTTGTCACTTAATAACCAGTAACATTTACTGCGTGCCTACCCTGGGCAACATACTGTGTCCACATTGTTTCTAATATAATTACCCTACAGGTGGGTGCTATTATCTACATTTTGGGACTAAGAACACAGGCTGACAAAGCTTAAGTAATGTTTCCCTGGTCACACAGCTAGTCAACCACGATGCTGAGGTGTGAACTCAGGTCCTTTGATAACAGAACCCTGGTGAAAGGAAACAGAGTCCCTGTTCTAAAATGTCCTTCTGTCTTGAGGACTTCGCTTCACTATACACTATAGCCTGAAATTTCATCCATAAATGTCTCTTTTTTCCTAAAAGACAAAGAGGATGGATACTCCTAGAAAGTTAGAAGTAAAGGGAGAGCTGCACGCTTTTATGGGGATTGTTTTAGGCAGACTGCTTTCCTAACTTAGCTGAGACCAGTTACGCTGAGGAAGTGGACTGCTGGCCAGAAACGGCGGAGGCAGATCCAGGAAGCAAAATGCCGCTCCAAGGTGAAAATTCCAAATAGGGTTAGGTGAGAACTCTGAGTTGCCAGAAAGGAGAGCCTTAGAGGAGAGATCGAGCAAGGGAATTACCAAAAGTGGAAGGACACTGAACAGGAAGGCAAGTAGAAGGGGGTAAATAGATGGGAAAAAAATACTGGTGGGGAAAATCCAGTGATAAATTTCTCCTGTTGGACATTTTTCTCAGAACTAGCTGGATTCTGAACAATTACTTCCTGAGGAAAAAGAAAGCCTCCAGAGGAGCTTGACCTACAGAGAGTGAACCATTCATCTTTCATAATTTCAACTTGAGCAGAAGCACTTAAATCTATTTTAGTTTTTGTAAATGCCTTTAACGTGCCCTGTTTTATAGTTACTTAGGAACAAATCTATTTTAAAAAGGGAAGTTCTACTAATTAATCCACATTTTTCTGTTGACTTGCAATTAAAGTAAGAAATGTGTTCACATGGGGGAGGGGAGATGTTAACCAAAGGATTAACTTAAAATAATATTTTCAGTTCCAGAACCTATAAAAGTAATGTGATATATTATGTATAATGTTACTTATGATATCACTCATAGTAAATTTTATGAGAATTATAATTTTGATAAAAACAGTAGTACCTAGGACACTGAGAATCTCATACCTTAAAGAGTATCTTTTGGGGCTAGAGCTACCAAGGTCATGGGATTTAAATATATAAATGCAGATTTTGATAAGTTTGTGACAAAGAGACCCTCAACAGATTTTCTGTCCTCTGTGAGTCCACTACACAATTATTTACTCATAAAATCTCAAGATAAAAAAATGACCACTGGTCACTTGGTTCTTTAAAGGAATTTTATTTCTAATGATCTGTTTCTGGCTTATCTGTACGCAATTCAACTAGGGTACATGGAGAGAAGTTTGAATGTTGGCTGTCTTTCTTTATTTTTAATTTTATGTAATAGCACATACATTTAAAAATCCAAGGAGAGATGACATGCTGAGAGAATGTAACCCCAATGCATTTTCATTAACTGCTTCCTTCCTTGTTGCTGATACTGCTCTAAGCAGGATGCAGGCTGGACATTTCAACCAGAGGGGTGACCTTGGACACTTTACTTAATGCCTCTGCATGTCAGTTTTATTATCTGTAAAATGTGGCTGTTAATCCCTTCTTCAAGGGTTTCCGTACCTATGAAAGTGTTGACACTTAGGACATATTTAGCGAATGAGAGCCTACTGTTACCATTAAAATTCTCTGTAGAATCAAGAAATTCAAGATTCAATTAAGAAAATATGCTTTCCAATGGTTAGCCATAAAGCATGGAAAAGGAAATTTTGATGCAACTTCCTGAGGCAGCAGTTTCGGGTTGAGAAGCCCGTGGCAGGGCTACCAGCTTCCTGGGAGCTGTCCAGCAATCCAGAGAGCTGAGCGAGTGTGCGGGGAGAGAGTTCCTTTTGCTGGAGCTTCCTAAGGAGAGGCTGGCTACCATCTGCCAGGCAGCTGAGGCAAGGCCGTTCTTGCTAATCAACCTCCTGGATGCCAGAGCTGAATTTGTCATTAGGAACCTCCAACTTGGATAGTCACCAGGGAAAATCCTTGGAAACCAAGCCAAAGTCTCTTCTTTGTACTAGTTTGGCTGGTCTTGGAAAAAACAAACACCATCCCCCCTAAGTAAAACCCCCAAACTGAAGCCAGCTTCTGAAGCTACTGAAAGCAATTAAGCAATTAATATAATACGGATATTCGACCAGTGTATCTCTAATCATTACGTTCCCTAATGGCATGAACCTCAGGCTATAGACATTTTTAACCTGCTGGTAGTTTGGGGATAGCTTATGATGTTGGCAGTGCCCCATGACCACTGGGGTCCCTCTGAGACAATCTACCCTCTGACAATTGTGGTCTTTTCTCTTGGTCCTCTGGGAGACGTTGCTCTTTTGCCCAATAAGCAGTCACTCCCCAGCATAGCCAGGGCACAGATATGCCATGCGTATCTCATTAACCCAGAAAAGGCTTGGGGTCCCATGAGTGGTCTTTATGTTGTGAGAAGAGCAAACCACATATGGTGAGAATGTGCCCAGTATATCGGCAAAGCTCCCCTCACAAAGAGCATTTCTAAGATGTGCATCCATAGGTGTGTCCATACTAGTCTAGGTGAGCTTAGTCCCATCTCTGTGTCGCATGAAGACCTCTTCTGTCTTGGGACTGCTTTTGGGTGTTGCATACATTAAAGTCACTAATGCCTTTTTCAATTTAATGATTGCAAAAAGAGTTCAATTGGAGGAAGTCTCTATTGTTAGCCTCTGAAGGAGGTACTGGAGATAGTGTGCAAGGCCTGATTCTAACATGTGGAAGAATCAATCATGCAAAGGATATCAGTGGACAGACACTTTGATGGCTGCTCTTCTGATCGGGTTGAAAGGACTGAGTAGGCAGAGGGCCCGAGTGGCACTAAACCGGAAAATGGTCCTCTTTTTGTTCAGCACCATAAATGTCTAAAACAAAACAACAGAAAGGGGACCTCCAGTGAGAAACACGCGTCCTTACACAACCATGTTTTTAAGCATGAGTGACATCATCTCAGGCTCATGAGCAGCAGGGTTCTGGGAACAATGGGTCAATGAGAGCCAAATGGAGAAGCAGAGAGTCAGGGAGGGCCAGGGACTAATAGCCATATCTCTACCCTCCCAGCAAGACCTCAGGCCCCATGGCTGACTGTGCACCACAACGAGCCCACTGCAAGTGCCCAATGGACAGGTGGCTGACCACGGAACAGCTAAGAAGCATCATGCCCAGGACTGGAGGATGGAGTTCTTGTGACAGTTAATTTCTCTTCTATTTAGTGGATCATCCCTAGTCCTGTGATGTTCTTTCTGTTCTTCCCCTCCAAGATCTTCCCTTTTAAACCTTCCTCTAAGCATCTAGGAGGCTAAGGGCTCTTGGCATATTAGAAGAGGGAGGAAGATATTCTAGTGCTTTTATTTTTCTCTACAAACCATATTGGAGAGGGCCGATACCTATTCCTTCCAACTCCAAAACATGTACACACCATTTTTTTTTTTAGCTGTGGAGAACACCTAAAACACAATACAAATTGGATAACTGTCATGGAACAGCTCTTGTTCAAACTAGTGGTTCTCAGACTTTTTGATCTTGGGACATTTTTATAGCATCAAAAATTATTGAGGACCCCAAAGAGCTTTTGGTAATGTTTACACGTTTTTGCTTATATTGTATGTGTATGCATGCATGGGTGCTTATGTTTACATGTGTATGTGTATAAATACTTGTTTGTGTACATATAATAGTATAAATTTAAAAGGTAGGAAATTTTAAAACATAGGAATATACAAGCATACATCCCAGTAGCTGTTAGACTTCTGATGTCATCCCCATCAATTCCTCTATGCTTACTATTGTACATTAGCAAAAGACTGTGAGTGAAAAAGACAAATGATGCCTAAATATTATCATCTAATAATTTTGACCTGCTGAACTCAATAAAAAGTTTTGAGAACCCCGGGGGTTCTGAGATCATACTTTGAGGACCACTGGTTTAAATCATCCTCACTTCTGTTCCCTTTACCTACTCTACCCTCTCCCCAAGACCTCTGCTCCCCACTTGCCAAGAAAACCAACACCTCTGGAGATCCTAGGTCAGAATTCATCAGAAAGAACAGCCAACTTCCTTTGAAAACTCCACAATAGTTCTTACCGCTTTTGAGGATTGAGGTTCAATTAGCCTCTACCATGAATACCATAAAGATTCAAAGAGAATGTTGAAGAGGTGAGTTAAATATATTATCCATTGACTGAGTCTAGCTGACAAGCACACCACCCAAGGTGCAGGAGGACTCCCTGGGCTGGGTAAGGACAGAGGCTTCCTCTCCCAGGGCTGAGAACAGCCGTCCCAGCCAGTAGAGCTTACCTGGTAAAGCCCTTACCCGGTGTGCACTGTAGAAGGGGTCCAGATCCTCCAGGGGCTCCCCAACCAGCTCTGCTGGGAGCTCGCCATAGAACTTGGGCAGCTGGTTGCAGGCTTTCAAGTCCAGCTGGGGCCGAGGCTTGTCCTCTTGGTCCTTCTGCTGCTTCTCTCTCTGCTTACCTTTGGCTTTTTTTGCTGCCTTCTTGGCAGCAATTCTCTTTTCAATCTCCACCAGGGACTCTGGGGTGAATCGACGGAAGTTGGTGGTTTCCAGGGATCCAAAGGGGAGTTCCATCTTCTCATTCTTCTTTAGGAAGAATTATACTCTTATGAGAGTGGACATAACCACAGAAAGGTAACAACCAACCCACTGGCCCTCTTCCTCACATCTTTCCAAATTTTCTTGCTAGAACAGCTCCTCTACCCACCTTTCCTACTCCTTAACTCATACTAAGCTCCAGCCAGGATGCACAGCCATTGCACCACTCTCAGGAGGTGCTGTTTATTCCATCCTACTCCAGGTACTGCAGGGTCATGTCTGTGCTCTCCATGAGCTTCTAAGTCACTGCTCCTTCATCATTTTGTAACCGATCACCACCCAATTTATCCATGCTGCCCTCTCTCCTCATTTCTATGACCACCGAGCAACAGGTACTCTCCCATATTCACCAAAGACTTTGGTTCATGATCTACTTTGTCTTCAGTCTCATCCTACTTTCTGACCATCTTTTATTTATTGACATTTTCAATGTTTCTCCCCCTCCCTGAAGTCCACTGGGGACTCTAGGCTACTCTTTCTTTGCCTGTGGCTGAAGATGTGTTTCCATATCCAGATTAGATCTTATGGTCCACCATTTTGACCCCTCCTTTGCCCTTATCCTAGACGCCAAGCCTGCATCAATCTACATGAGTCTAGTTTAGGTTTCTGGGGTGATGAAGAACAGCATTCTGTTTGGGAATCATGGTTTCCTTAGACAGCAGGGTCTCCTAGTCTGATATTTCAAATACTGTTCATCTTTTTTGATTATTTCCTATTTCTCTCCTTGGGGTAAGACAATGACCATGTTCTCTACTTCATGAAGAAAAGAGAACCCCTTCACCTTTATGCCCCAAAAACCTCCTACTTACCTTCATCCACACCCTCCTTGCCTCCTTCCCTCCTGTCACAACTAGGAGAGTATCACCCCTCATCCTGGCTAAGGCCAATCTTTTCTTTCCAATTTGGACCTTATTCCCTCACTACCTCACTTCTTTGTCCCCACTTGTCTACTAGCTCCTTCCTATCAGCATTCGGAGGTTCTCAAGTTTTCCTCAACCTCAAAACCTCCTTGCAAAAACCTCAGAGACCTTCTGTGGCTAAATTCAGGGAGAGGTCTTTGTCGGTTCTTATCTTGATCCCTTGGGCTGTTTTAACCACTTCTGCCTTCTTGAGACGTGGTCTCTCTTCAACTGCTGTGACACGCTCTCTTGGCTTTCCTAATGTTTTATCTGCTCTTCCTCAACCTTTCTTCCTCATTCCCCTCCACCCCATACGTGGTTATGAATCTTAAGGTTTTATGTTATGTGTTTTGAGTTTTTGAATAATGACCACGGCAGTAACACCAACAGCGCTGATAATAGCTAGCATTTGCAGGGATCTCAGTACGTATTAAGCGATTTTCATGTATTATCACATGAATCATACTATGTTATTCTACAAGGTGTTATCTCTAATATATAAATGAGACACTATAGTGGCAAAGTTGACTTTATCAAGATCACACTACTAATAAGTGGCAGGTCAAAAACTCAAGCCCAGGTCTGCCTGACACAACCTCCTGAGAGCATCTCACCCATTCCCGTGGCTTCAACCCTCATCTATGTGCAGATGACTCCCGAACCTTTATCTCCAGCTCTCATGATGTCTTTGGGGCTCAGACCATTTGGTATCTTCACTTGAATGTCTAAGGGGCCCCTCAAGCTCAACATGCCCCAAACTAAACTCATTATCATCTCTCCACCCCTTCCTAATTCTTGTTTCACTCTAAGGCTTTCCCCCTCTGTGAATGATCCCAAGTAGCCTATTTCTATGCATACCCTCCACCTGGGTATTACTGTTATGTCCCTTCTCCTTCATTCCCACATCCAATCAGGCATCCGGTACTGTTGGTTCACTCTCCTTAGTATATTATCTCTATGTATCTTAAACCTCTTTATCATACTGGCAGTCCAGCCACTGTCATCCCAATGACCTCTCGTGTGTCTTTGCTCCCCCTGTAATCCTTTCTAAACTATTTTCCAATTGTAACCAAATGTTTGTCTAAAATTCAAATCTGGTTATGTTACCCTTATTTAAAATCCTTCTAAAGTTCCCCACAACACTCAACACTCAAGAGAACACACACTGAGTGCTTACCTCACCAGCGCTGTGGCTGCCACCCACACTGTTTTTATTAGTTTCTCCTTAAACCGGACCCACTTTTTTTTTTTTAATCTTAAGGCCTTTATGTGTTCCCTTTCTTTTGCCTGAAATTATTCCTCCACCTTGTTTAGCCTGACTAAGCCCCTATCATTTTTTACCTCTTGGAGTTGAGGTAACTTCCTCCATTTCTGATGCTACATGAAGTCTGTGTTAGGATGTTCATTTCATGGCCCCATAACACATTTGTAGAGAAAGGGCAATGATTTGCAACTGCGGTTTGCTTTTCTATTTCTCTCACTAACCTGTAAGCTCAGTGAGGGCCAGAAACACATCTATCCTGTTTGGCATTGATTCTGCAGACCAGAGCACCGTGCATGGCATTTAGATATTTGTTAAATGAATAGTGGTAACTACAAAGTAAAGAGACTGAACAGCCAAAGGACATTTTGTTTGGGAAAATGTAGCAAAACCCACAAATTTAATCATGGGAATATAAGGAACCAAAGAGATTATTTGGTCTAGAGACATTTTTAGGCTAGCATACTCCAAAGTCAAACAGATGATGGCAGAGGCAGCTCTTGAATCCAATGCCCCAATGATGAAGACCCTGCTTGCTGTCACCAGTTTTCCGGGGTCCTTGGAGGAGCCCTCACCCCTCTGATACCACCCACCCTCCTTAATGCCCTCCAAGGCTTTCTCCTGGAAACTTTCTCAGCCTCATTCCCATTTCTCTGCCTTCCATGCATTCGTACTTGGTCTGTCTCTTAGGGGACCTTTCAAAGTTAATTACCTAACAGCATTCAACATCTGTTTTCTACCC
>PVJD01019051.1:0-12754 GCA_004026545.1 Mormoops blainvillei | reverse complement strand
CTAAATGTATGTACACTTTAAAACAAAAATCACATCCATGGACTGACTTCATTTTTGTGAGTCACCATCAATTACTCCTTTATTAGAAAGGTAGGGATTTTTGGACTTTTGGCTAAGATGATGGTGTAGGTAGATACACTATGTTTCCTCCAACAACCAAAAGAAGGACAACAACAATTTTAAAAATAAAAAATAACCAGAACTGCCAGAAAATCAAACTGTATGGAAGTCCAACAACCAAGGAATTAAAGAAGAAACATCCATCCAGACTGGCGGGAGGGGCGGAGACAAACAACCGGGGCAAAGAGGAACTGTGCCCCAAGGCAGCAGCTGGTGGACTGGGGCAGGCAATGCAATGGTTGGCCGACAGGTGGTCCCACATTTGTGTGCAGATAAACTGGAAGGAACTACTGGGGAGTGAGAGAGACCATGCAACCCAGGGTTCTGGCACAGGAAAACAAAGCCTCAAAATCTCTACTGGTAAAAACCTGTGGGGGTTGGGGCAGTAGGAGAAACTGCCAGTCTCACAGGAGTGTTCAACTGAGAGACCCACAGGGTGCTAGAATGTACATAAACCCATCCACCGGGGAATTAGCACCAGAAGGGCCTAATTTGCTTGTGGATAGAAGGGGATGCAACTGAAAGCCCGCCAAGAGCCAAGCAAGCGGCACTGTTCCCTCTCAGATCCTTCCCCCACATACAGCGCCACAAGGCAGTGACCTGGGTGGCCCCATCCTGATGAATACCTAAGGCTCTGCCCCTCAAAAACAATAGGCTTGCAAGGACAAAAAAATATGACCCAAAGGAAAGAACAGATCAAAGCTCCAAAAATAGAACCAAGCAATGAAGAGATAGCCAGCCTATCAGGTGCAGAATTCAAAACACCGGTAATCTGGTTGCTCACAGAATTAGTGGAATATGGTCACAAAATGGAGGAAAATGTGAAGGCTATGCAAAGTGAAATAAAGCAAAATATACAGGGAACCAACAGTGAAGGGAAGGAAACCGGGACTCAAATCAACAATTTGGAGCAGAAAGAAGAAACATTCTACCAGAACAGAATGAAGAAGCAAGAATACAAAAAAATGAGGAGAGGCTGAAGAGCCTCTAGGACAACTTTCAGTGTTCCAACATCCAAATCATAGGGATGCTGGAAGGAGAAAAGGAAGAGCAAGACACTGAAAACTTATTAAAAAAAAAAAATGATGAAGGAGAACTTCCCCAATCTGGCAAAGGAAATAGACTTCCAGGAAGTCCAGGAAGCTCAGAGAGTCCCAAAGAAGTTGGACCCAAGGAAGCACACACCAAGGCATGTCATAATTACATTCCCAACATTAAAGATAAGGAGGTAGTCTTAAAATCAGTGAGAGAAAAGGAGACAGTTACTTACAAAGGAGTTCCCATAAGGCTATCAGCTGCTTTCTCAAAAGAAAACTTGCAGGCAAGAAGGGGCTGGAAAGAAGTATTCAAAGTCATGAAAGACAAGGACCTACATCCAAGGTTACTCTATCTGGCAAAGCTATCATTTAGAATGGAAGGGCAGATAAAGTGCTTCCCAGATAAAGTAAAGTTAAATGAGTTCATCATCACCAAGCCCTTATTAAATGAAATATTAAAGGCACTAATCTAAAAAAAAGAAGATCATCAAATATATAAACAGTAAAATGACAACAAACTCACAACTACCAACAAAAACAAAAACAAACTAAGCAAACTGCTAGAACAGGAGCAGAATCACAGAAATGGAGATCACATGGAGGGTTATCAGCAGGGAGGGGAAGGGTAGAGAAATGGGGAAAAGGCACAGGGAATAAAAAGCATAAATGGTAGGTACAAAATAGACAGGGGGAGGTTAAGAATAGTATAGGAGAGGGAGAAGCCAAAAAACTTATATGTATGGCCCACGGACATGAGCTAAGTGGGACAATGCTGGTGGGAGGTGGGGTGCAGGGTGGAGGGGAATAAAGGGGAGAAAAAATGGGACAACTGTGTTAGTATAGTCAATAAAATGTATATTTTTGTAAAAGATAGGGATTATCACTATTTAAAAAATTTGTTGGTAAATGTGCTTGTGCCTTAGGTACCTGTGCCTTTGCTGATTACTTAGAATAAACCACTGGATGTACAATTTCTGATTTAAAAAATGCACATTTTTAAAAAGCTGCATTCTTCTTCAAGAATGCCTACCAGCAGCTTCCTGCAGCTTTTAAAATAATGACGATGAATATTTTTATTCTTCCTGACAATAAGTAAATATGATATCTTACTGTTTAATTTGAATTCCTTTGATTACTTATTCTTTTGATTACAAGTTCTAAGGATCACATGAGTTAAAAGATATAAAGTGTTGAAATATTGCCTATCTTAAGGAACTGCTACATTAATATTGTGATATAAAGAAATTCAGAAAGAGAAAAATTTGGAACAGTGAAGTACTCTCATGTGGGAAGACATGAAAACTCTGTTTGAGATGGGGCTGGCTGGGTTGTTTTCTCAAACAAACCAATGAAATCAATTCTTGCTTCCTTGTATGGTAAGATTATGTTTAATATGTTAGCAATGCGACTGGCTATCTTTTTCAATAACCTACCATCCCAGAACTGCCCTTTTGCCTCTCTCCTTGGCAGTAACTTCCTCATTAGAATTTTCTATAATGCAAACACCATGAGAAATAATTTACATGGAATGTATAATATTAAGTACCAGTAACTCTAATTTTATTCAGAATGCTAAAAAAATACCTAGAACTCTATTTGCTTTTAGACAAAGATCTAGATAAGGCAGAGCAAAATAAAAGCTTTTCCTTAAATAATTAAATGTTTTTATTCAATTATCTGATTTAGCTATCTAACCACTTTGAAAAGAATTTATTCTGCAATGCACACAGAATAAATACCTCCAAAGTGGCTAATAAATAAATCAACGGTTGAATAAATGTTTTTTCGGAAAGAAACACTCAACTTTATCTTCTCAGAACACAGTCAAGATAATGCCTACTTTCCTTGATTAATCAATAATAATTGCAAAACAATTATTATTCATTTTTTTAAAAACTCTCTTATTATACTGCAAGGTAAGTATGAGCCAATAAGATATTATGGTTGGAAATAAAGAGATATTTTAAACTTGGGGTCAGCTAATAGTAGCATAATGTAACCTAGTAGAGGAGGAGATTTCATTTTTTTCTGTACCAATTTGATAATATATACAAAAGCACACAATATATGGCCTGAAACTTGATTATTTCAAGAATTTTTTAGCAAACATAAAAAAGAGAAATATTTTCTATTGAAGTTACATTACAAAAAATAGCAGGTAATATTTGCAATAGACATTTTATGCAAAATCTACCCATTCTGAGTCTCACTTCAGGGGAAAGTTAAGGGTTAAAGATAGAGTAAATCTTAGGGATATATGAAGTACATTTTACAAATAAGAAAAGGTATCATCTATATATTTTCAGGTGGAAGAATCAAAGCATCAGTGCTTTGCATTTAGAACAGTATATTAGTTTAAAATTTCATTTTTGAAGGAATATTTTTTAAATGTAGTACTAGAAAATTGAAATAGTTGTGACAATGTGTGTCTTAAAATTCTTTTCAAACAAAAGTACATTTGAAGAATTAGAGGTCCTGTTGTGAGGAGAGGAGATGAAAGGTAGAGACATTCTGGTTTCCGCTGGTTTTAATTATGGAATGCAAGAAACTAATAGTTTAAGCTATTAATTTCTAGAAAGCTAAAGTTATTATTAGTTTTAATATTGATATCCCTTATAAAATTTATTTTAAATGCCATTCAATAGTCACTGGATAGATGGATTGAAGTACATGTCTAAAGTAAGTAGATTGTAAGTGAAAACGGAGCATCTGAATAATTCTCTGCTTGTAAAGGGTAGAATCTTCAGTTTGTGAACTAATTTACTTATCTATAAAAGTTTTTAAGGCTGGTTCTCTACTATATGTTGATAGGTAAACAACTGTGGTCATTTAATTATAGATGGAATTATAACTGTAGCTATTTATAATTTTCAGGTAAGAGAGTTATTTAGTTTTGCTTTGTTTCAGAAGAAAAAAATCTCTGTTGTTGAAATTTACTTAGACCATTAAAGTTATAAAAGTTTATGAAATCCAAAGTAGCTGTATAATATGTGAAAAAGATTTCATCAGAGTTTTCACAAATGTTGAGTCATTCATTTATCTACTCAGTCAACAAAGCTCTTATGAACCTACCATATGCTGCACTTTGTTCATATAAGATGCAATAAAAATAACTATTCTGTCCTCTAGGTACTCATTTAATTTTAAGCATTTATGAGGCTAAATAATTATAGGAAACAGATACTTGCTAGATTAAAATGTAGGATGGAGGTATCATAACCTATGAAGAATGTATCAAATTTTTCTAGGACAGGCTAACAAAGACTCCCTCTGCAGAGGAGACAATATTTAAACTAAGTCCTTGACCACAAGGAATTGTGTTCACCAGATGAACAACTGGAGAATGAGGAGTCCAGCAAAGAGGGGAAGTTAGGACTAATTGCCCTGTCATTGTGGTGGAAATAGCATGAGTCCTGGCAATGGATAAGAAAGTTGGCTTTTCTGGACCACAAAGCAAATGGGGGAACGGAGAACAATACTGAGTAAATGTAGACAGGAGCTAAACAGAACAGATTGCTGGAAGGCTTTGGGTGACATGTTTGGGAGTTTTACTTGATGCTGGTACAATAAAAAGGCAATCGATGATTTTATTCATGAGAATAATATGGTCATATCTCCATTTCAGAAAGACTACACAGCACAAGTTAAGTGACCAGCTCATATGGAATATGACAGAAGGCAGAGAACCTTGTTAGAATCTTACAATTGTCTAGATGAGGAATGGTGAGGGCTGAATTAAGGCAGGGTAAACAGGGTTAATTTCAATTGTTGTTATTATTCTAATAGAAGGAGAAGTTAAGGGAGGTATGAAAACTTTTGTGTTGTGATCCTTCTAAACAGGGAAACTCAACAGCGACACTCACACTGAAGAATCATTAAAATACATTTTTTATTTTAATTGTGACCATGTGCAAACCAGATTAATCTACCATATCTGGTAGCTAAACATGTAATAATGTTTATTTATTAACATTATTTGTTAATAATTAATATATTGTTAATTATTATAATATTATTTATTATTAATTAATATTATAATTAAAAATAATTATTACAAATAATAATTATTTGTAAACCACATATTTCTGTAGTTTACAAAAGAATAAACCACTACAGGAGCTCAACATTTCTAAAGGTGATGTAATCAATGCTTTTACTTGGGGGAGGGGAAACTTAATTACATGAATCAAAATGGGTACAGCTTCCTTCCAGAAGATAAGTTAGTATGCCTTGACAAATTAATAACATATTTTTGTTCCTTATCACATTTTTTTTCACTAGGTTGGGTTCCTTTGATTCTGCAAATTCCAGGTGTTCAATCCATGTAGCTCTCCATATTGTTCTTTTTTTCCCCCTTTAAAAACTGTTTTATTTCTTGCAGAACATAATGGGGTAGTGGTGATAACTGACTATATAAACTTACCAACTGCAAAAATATCTCAGTGTTATAATTTTATGTAAGACAATATGTAGTGCTTTATTAATATGTGATATCTTGATTGATCATAAGATTTTTCTGATGTTCTTTTCTGAAAATGTATTTATTAGAGCACCAAAATTTATACGTTCAATAACTTTATTTCCTTTTATTTGTTTTTTAAATTGTATGTTTCCCATCATCATTTATCCCCCATATATTCCTTCCTCCCCACCCTGTAACCACTGCACTGTTGTTTGTGTCCATCGTTCCTTTTTCCTTTTTGCTTGATCCTTCCACTTCCAACCCCCTCCCTAGAGGGGTCAGCATGCTCTCCATCTATGAGTCTGTCTCTGTTTTGCTTGCTAACTTGGTTTGTTCACTAGATTCTACATATGAGTGAAATTCTATGGTATTTGTCTTTATCTGACTGGTTTATTTCACTTAGTATAATGTTCTCCAGGTCCACACCTGCTGTTGCAAAGACTAAAGTTTTCTTCTTTTTTATGGCCAAGTAGCATTCCATTTTGTAAATGTCCCATAGTTGTTTCATCCTCTCATCTACAGATGGACACTTGGGCTTCTTGTATACTTTAGCTATTGTAAATAATGCTGCAACAAACATAGGGGTGCTTAAGTTCTTTGGAATTAGTGATTTGGGTTTATTAGGACATATTCCCAGAAGTGGGATCACTGGGTCAAAAAGCAAATCCATTTTAAATTTTCTGATGTATCCCTGTATTGCTTTCCACAGTAGTTTCACCAGCCTGCATTCCCACCAGTGGTGTAAAAGGGCTCCTCTTTCTCAACATTCTCACCCACACTTAGCATTTCTTGAATTATTGGTGATAGCCAACTGACTGGTGTGAGGTGTATCTCATTGTGGTTTCAATTTGCATTTCCCTGATGATTAGTGATGTTGAGCATCTTTTCATTTGTCTATTGGCCATCCGTATGTCCCCCTTGGATATGTATCTTTTCAGGTCCTTTGCTTTTTTTTTTTTTTTTATGGATTGCTTGTTTTTTATTTTTGGTGTTGAGTTTTATAAGTTCTTTACAAATTTTGGATGTTAAGCCTGTATCGGATGTATCAGCAAATATATCCTCCCATTTAGTGGACTGTCTTTTTATTTTGTTGATGGTTTCTTTTGCTGTGCAAATATTTTTAGTTTGATGTAGTTCCATTTGTTTATTTTTTCTTTTGTTTCCTTTGCCTGGGGAGATATAGCCAATAAAATATTGCCACAATAGATGTCTGAAATATTACTGCCTATATTTTCTTAAAGGAGTTTTATGGTTTCAGGTCTAACATTTAAGTCTTTAATCTATTTTGAATTTTGTCTGTGTGTGGCATAAGATGATGGTCTAGTTTTATTTTTCTGTGTGAATCTGTCCAATAGCCCCAACATCATGTATTGAATAAACTACCTTTAGTGCATTGTATGTGCTTGCTCCTTTTGTCCAATAGTAATGAGGATACAGGTATGGGTTTATTTCTGGGCTCACTATTCTGTTCCATTGATCTGTGTGTCTGTTTTTATGCCAATACCATGTTGTTTTGATTACTATGGCCTTATGGTATAGTTGGATATTAGATAGTGTGATTCCTCCAACCTTGTTCTTCTTTCTCCAGACTGCTATTCTGTCCAGGACCTTTTGTGTTTCCATATAACTTTTTGAAATATTTGTTCTAGTTCTGTGACATACATCATTGATATATTAATTGGAATTGTGTTGAATCTATAGATTGCTTTGGGACATATGGACATTTTAATGATGTTAATATTCCTGGCCATGAACATGGCATGTGCTTCCATTTATTTGAATCTTCTTCAATTTTTTTCTTTGGTGTTTTATTATTTTCTGAGTACAGGTCTTCTACATTCTTGGTTAGGTATATTTTTAGGTATTTTATTCTTTTTGATGCCATTGTAAATGGGATTATTTTCTTAATTTCCCTTTCTGATAGTTCATTATTGGCATATAAAAATGCAACTGGTTTCTGGATATTAATTTTATATCCTGATACTTTAGGGTTCTCTATGTACAGTATAGGTTATCTGCTAATGAAGGCAGTTTTACTTCTTCCTTTCCAATTTGGATTCCTTTTATTTCTTCTTCTTCTTTGATTGTTATGGCTAAGATTTCTGGTATTATGCTGAATAAGTGGGGTTAAAGCTAACATCCTTACCTTGTTCCTGATCTTAAAGGGAACAATTGTAGTTTTTGCCTGTGGAATATAATGCTGGCAGTGGGTTTCTCATATATGGCCTTTATTATGTTTCAGTATGTTACTTCTATTCCCACTTTGCTGAAAGTTTTTATTATAAATGAGTGCAGGATTTTTTCAAATGCTTTTTCTGTAACATTGATATGATCATATGGTACTTATCCTTCATTTGTAAATATGGTATATCACAATTATTGATTTATGAATATTGTAACAACCTTACATTCCCAGAATAAATCCTACATGTTCATGGTGTAGGATCCTTTTGATGTATGGTTGTATTTTGTTTCCTATTATTTGCTGAGAATTTTAGCATCTATGTTCATCAGAGACATTGGTCCATAATTTCCTTTATTTTTATAGTATCTTTATCTAGTTTTGGAATTAGGGTAATTCTTGAGTCATAACATGAGCTTGAAAGTCTTTCCTCCTCTTGATTGTTTTTGCAGTATTTTGACAAGAAGAGGTGTTAATTTTTCTCAGAATGTTTGGTAAAATTTGCCTGTGAAGCCACCTGGTCCATGGCTTTTGTTTGTTGGGAGTTTTTTGATTACTGCTTTTATTACACTTGGCATAATATGTCTATTCAGATTCTCTGATTCTTCCTGATTTAGTTTTGGAATATTGTACATTTCTAGGAATTTACCCATTTCATCCAGGTTGTACAAATTGTTGGCATAAGGTTGTTCATAAATATTCTTACATTTCTTTGTATTTCTTTGGTGTCAGTTTTTATTTCTCCTCTTTCACTTCCGATTTTATTTATTTGGACCCTCTCTCTTTTTTTAATTAATCTGGTTAAAGGTTTGTCAGGAAGCTCCTACCTGCAGGCTTTCTGATAGGCTAATCACTAAAGTAGCCTCCAGTTGTGCCCATTAGCAACAGGGCTTAAGTTCCACAGGATGGAGCAAGAAGGACTCCTACAGGTGGGGCTATTGCTTTCCCTAAGGCTGGTGCTACATGGAGAGGAGTTCTCTGCCCAAGAATGATAGCTTTTGCTGTATGGGGAATGCTTTAGCACAGGGATCCTGGTGGCTGATCCTTTAGCTCCCTCCCCAAATCCACCAACACTGGATTCCCCTCACATGGCTCTAGTCCACTTTGCCCTCCCTCTGCCAGAGCCCAGGATAAGTGGCTGTAAATGATATTTTGTGTGTTGGCCCTTTAAAAGTTTCTCTCTAGCAGTTTCTCCTGTCTAGCAGAAATCCTGCTGCTTTTCAAAGCCCAATGTTATTTGGGTTCTTTTCCTGGTTCTGTGGCTCCAGGATGGTGAGCCCAACTTGGTGTTTAGACCCTACACTTTTCAGAGGGAAACCCCTGGCTACTGAAATATTCTCCAGTACTTCAACTGCCACCCCTGGGAGCCCAGCTAGCCCTCTTTTGCCTCCTCGCTCCCTACCAGTCTCTATGTGGTGTGGTTTCTTCCATAATTCCTTGGTTATAAGGCTTCTCTCCAGTTAGTGTTTAGTTGGTTATTCAGGGTGACTTTTCTATAATTTAGTAGCAATTCCACTTGGTCGTGGGAAGATGTTAATTTAGTTTCTGACTACTCCACCACCAACTTGCCTTTCTATCATTATCTTCATTTTCAATTCATATAGTTGAAAGTAATGCCATTTTCTCTTGGCAAAATCAATATTGCAAATAATATTTTTAATTTATTTCAGTTACACTTGACATACAATATTATATCATTTTCAGGTGTACAACCCCATGATTAGACATTTATAAAACTTACAAAATGATCACCCTGATAAATCTAGTAATTATCTAATACTGATATAGCTATTATAAGATTATTAACTACATTCCCTATACTGTACTTTACATCCTCATAACTATTCTGCAACTATCAATTTGTACTTCTAAATCCTTTCAACTTTCCCCCATTCCCCCAGATTCCCTTCCCATCTGGTAACCATAAAAATGTTCTCTGTATCTAGGAGTCTTTCACTGTTCTGCTTGTTTGTTTATTTTGTTTTTCAGATTACACATATAAGTTACATTATCTGACATGTGTCTTTTATACCTGATTTGTTTCACTTAGCAAAATACCTTCTAGGTCCACTCATGTTGTTGCAGATGGCAAAACTTTATTCTTTTTTATGGGTATCATATTCCATTGTATATATGCACCACTTCTTTACCCATCATCTATTTATGGACACCTGGGTTGCTTCCATATCTTGATTATTGTAGATAATGCTATAATGAACATATGGATATGTATGTCTTTTGATTTAGTCTTTTAGATTTCTTTGGATAAATACTAGAAGTAGGATTGCTGGGTCTTCTTTATCTCTTGTTATGCCTTTGTTTTAAAGTCTTTTGTCTGGTATAAAGTATTGGTAACCCAACTTTTTTTCTTGTTTTGTTTTTATTTTCATGAAATATCCTTTTCCATCCTTTTGCTTTCAGTCTGTGATTATTTTTTGATGAGGCATGAGTCTCTTGTAGACAGCATATGTAAGGGTCTTGTTTTGTTACCAATTCAGTCACTATATGTTTTTTTAATTTAATTTAATGAGTTTGTTTGTTTTTTAATATAGCAAAGACAAAGGTATATCTTTATTATATTTTATAAAACATCACAATGGTCTTTTACATTGGTTATTATATTGTTTGTTGAACCTAATGAACAGAAAGTAGAAAATACATATACCAGAAGGCTGGAGACAAACTTAATGATAGTTCAGGGCTCTGAATAATGCATTTGTTTATGAAGTAATCATGGGTAGATATGCATCTATTGCCATTTTATTATTCATATTATTTATCTTTTTTTTCTTTTTCTTAAAGAAGACCCTTTAACATTTCTCTTAATAATGGTGTGGTGGTGATGAGCTCTTTTAGGGTTTTTGTTTGTTTGTTTTTGTTGTGTGTTTTTGTTTTTGTTTTTACATTTTGAGTCTGGGAAGCTCTTTATCTGACTTTCAAATGATTGCTTTGCTGGGTAGAGTAATCTTAGTTGTAGTTCTTTGTTTTTTATCTCTTTGAATATTTTGTTCACTTGCTTCTGGCCTTCAAAGTTTCTGTTGAAAAATCAACTGGCAGTGTTATGGGAGCTCTCTTGTAGCTAACTAACCATTTTTCTCTTGTTGCTTTTAAGATTTTATCTTTGTCTTCAACCTTTCACATTTTAATTATGATGTATCTTGCTGTGGGCTTCATTTGCTTCATCTTGTTTGGGACTCTATGCTTCCTGGACTTGTATTTCTATTTCCTTCCCCACGTTAGGGAAGTTTTCTGCCTTTATGTTTTCTAATAGGTTTTTGCTTTCTTGCTTTCTCTTTCTCTTCTTCTTTTGGCACCCCTGACATAAAAGTGTTGATACTCTTGCAGTTGTCCCCAAGGCTCCTTACATTATCTTCATATTTTCTGGATTCTTCTTTTTTATTTTTTCTGTTTTGATTGAGGGTTTCTTTTCTTTTCTTTTTTTTCCCCTCAGTATATTCCAAATTGCTGATTTGACTCTTGGCTTCATCTACTCTATTGTTGGTTCCCTGTAATATATTCTTTATTTCATTTAATGTATTCTTCATTTTTAACTTGCTTTTTTTTTTTTAATGGTGTTCATGTCCCTTGTTATGCTGTTAAAATTCTCACTAAGTTCCTTGAGTATCATTAAAACCAGTGTCTTGAGCCCTGTATCTGGTAGTTTGCTTTCCTCCATTTTATTTAGTTATTTTTTTCTGGATATTTCTCCTTTCATTTGGAAACTGTTTCTTTGTATCCCCATTTTGATTAGCTCCGTGTTTGTTTCTATGTATTAGGTAGAACTGCTACATCTCCCAGTCTCTGCAGAGTACCCTCCTTATGTAGTAAATGTCCTAAAGAGCCCAGTGACACAGCCTCTCCAATCCCCTGTACCAGACACTACAGGTGTCCCTCTCATGTACTCTCTGCATACCCTTCTGTCATAGTTGACCCTGAATTTTTGTTAGCACATCACTGGAAGGGATTGACCCCCCAGGATGATTGGCTATGAGCACTGGCTGTGACAACAGTGGAAGATCAGCTATGCAGGGACCTACCCCATGGAACAGGACTTCTATGTGGTTTTGTTGCCCACTGAGTTACCCCCTTGACTGTGTCCCTTGTAAAAGTGGTTAGATTTCAACCCAGCATGGTTTAAAGATATCCACCAGGTGTTCTAGCTCTAGGGTCTCCCAGGAGGTTCAGAACAAAGTCAGCCACTACCTTTGCCCTGCCCAGGGTCACCTTTTGTGAGCTACAAAATGATGTGCAGATGCTTGCTACTTGTGCTTGGCTTGGAGGTACCCGGGAGAAGCCAAACTGTGAACCAAAGCTGGCTTCCACCTGTATCAGGATGATGCCATTTAGCAAGAGATATGCAGTTTGCAGAGGCCAGATGCTGCTTGTTTGAGAGGTTTTAGTAAAGTCCAAAGCATGAGCCAAGATAAATAGTTTGTATGGAAAAACCACTGAAAATGGCTTGGGCGTTCCAAAATTTGGTTGTGGCAAGGCCTCAGGAAATCACCAGGATGAGGTGGACAGCATTAGTCAGGTTAATGGAGTCCTTGATATGACATCCACCTACTAGCTTTGTGGGGTAGGGCTCAGTAAAGAAGTAATGACCTCTTCCACAAACTCCTGCCTGTGAGAAAGCTGCCCATCAAGACCTCTCTTGCAGCCAGACAGTTCACTCCTCCCCTTATGTCCCTGGCGCTGCCCCTGGCACTTTCCCAGCTAGAGCTCAGATCAAGTGAGTCTGAGTAAGTCTATGTGCCGGGTCCTTTAAGGGGAACACCCAGGACTCTGGTACCTTCCATCATACTCAGCCACAATTCCTGGTGGTTTTTACAGTCAAAAGTTATAGGGACTTCTCATCTCAACACTGGAACCCTGGGCTGGGGCTTCTTGTGTGGGACTGGGATCCCTCACTCCTCAGGGGCACCTCCCAAGCTGAAACCTGCCTCCTAAGTTTTA
>PVJD01019050.1:0-12805 GCA_004026545.1 Mormoops blainvillei | reverse complement strand
GTCGCCCCTGCCAGGCAGAGGCTTTGCTGGTCAAAGCTCCTGCCTCCCCTTCCTGCCTTCACTCTCCCTTCAGTGTCCCCTATTAGCAAAACCTAACAGCAACCAGCTGACAAAGAAGGAATGTAGTGTGTAGAGTTCCAGCCCCACTTCAGAAAGCTCAGCATGGAGGTGTCAAAACCACTAACGCAGGACCCAAGGTACTTGGGAAGCAATTTTTTTGGGGTTTGGAGGTGACAGGTAATATAGCTTAACAACAGGAACACAATGCATATCATATACGGCCCATCTCGGAAGAAGAGTCAGCCTTAAAGGTAAACACGAATATAGCTGATTCACGCTATTTGCAGTAGTTATATTCTATAGAGTTGCCAGAACACTGAGCTGGTGAACACTGAACCATTGATCCTAGGGAAAATGCAGAGTAAGCTTCCTGGGGGCCTGGTCACTATATTTTTGTCAAACGATCAACACATAACCTTGTTTTATCGGTGTTTGTGTTTAAAGAGATTTTATTTAATATCTATTATGGACTGATGAACATTGAACTCATGTCCCACAACACTGTAACTCGTGCCTGGATGAAATTCATCGAACACATGGATTTTCTCCTTGAGGCTCATCACGACCTTCTCACAGGCAGGAACACTAGGCATAACTTCAGCACTTAATGTGGTAGTGCAGAAACAGCAAATCACCAACGAAAAACAAAAAAATGTGAAAAATGTGGCACTAAATAGACTGTGGAAGGGGTATTTGTTTATAAGTATGAGAGTGAAAATAAGGCAGATTGTCGCCTTATTCAACCTCAGCTGGGAACAGGAGCATCAGCCAACTCAAAATTTTTGCTATTCTGTGCAAGTCAGCAAATGATCGCTAAAGCACCAGAGGGCTGACTGTTTCTAAGTGTGGTACACAGTCCTGACGTGGCTCCTAGTGATTTCTGCTGCATGGTATTCCCTTCCCGTTAAGTGGGGACTGGACCTGACAACTCACTTCCAATGAATAGAATATAGCAATAGTCGGGGATTGAAACATCTGTCATGATGTTACTGCAGGGGAGGAAAAAAAGCCTTTTGCTTCTAAGTTCTTAGCAGGGCCCTCTGTAACAAAAGACAGATTAACAAAAAAAAAAAAATCAAGTTATTAATGTGTATACTTTTTTTAAAGAGTACACTTTTTAAAAAGTATATTTTATTGATTATGCTATTACGGTTCCAGTTTTTCCCCTTTTGCCCCATTCTGCCTGGTGCCTCCCTTCACCCAGTACCCACCCCCCTTCCCTCCAACAATTTCCCCCTTAGTTCATGTCCATGGATCGTGCATATAAGTTCTTTGGCTTCTCCCTTTCCTATACTATTCTTAACATCCCCACAGCTATTTTGTAGTTACCAATTATTCTTCTTAATCCCTATACCCTTTCCCCCATTCCCCCTCTTCCCCTTCTCGGTCGATAAGCCTCCAAATGATCTCCATATCTATGATTCTGTTCCTGTTCCAGTTGTTCGTTTAGTTTGTTTTTTAGATTCAGCTGATGATAGTTGCGAGTTTGTTGTCATTTTAATGTTCATAGTTTTGATCTTCTTTGTCTTAAATAAGTCCCTTTAACGTTTCATATAATAAGGGATTGGTGCTTACCTTGTCTGGGAAGCACTTTATCTGCCCTTCCATTCTAAATGATAGCTTTGCTGGATAGAGTAATCTTGGATGTAGGTCCTTGGCTTTCATGACTTTGAATACTTCTTGCCAGTCCCTTCTTGCCTGTAAGGTTTCTTTAGAGAAATCAGCTGAAAGTGCTATGGGAACCCCTTTGTAGGTAACTCTGCTTTTCTCTTGCTGCTTTAAAAAAATTTTTATTTATTTTTAGAGAGAGGTGAAAGGAAGGAGAAAGAGAGGGAGAGAAATAGGATGTGTGAGAGAAACAATGATTGGCTGCCTCATTCATGCCCCCATCTGGGGACCTGGATCACAACCCAGGCAAGTGCCCTGACTGGGAATCAAACCGATAACCTTTCAGGCAGCAGGCCAGTGCTCAATCCATTGAACTACACCAACCAGGGCTTTTCTTGCTGCTTTTAAGATACTCTCTTTATCTTTAATCTTTGGCATTTTAATTATAATGTGCCTTGGTTTGGTCCTCTTTGAGTCCAACTTGTTTGGGACTCGGTTCTTCCTGGATTTATATGTCTATTTTCTTCACCTAATTAGGGAAATTTTCTTTCATTATTTTTTCAGATAAGTTTCCAGTTTCTTGCTCTTCCTCTTCTCCATCTGGCATCCCTATGATTTGGATGTTGGCACTTTCGGGGATGTCTCAAAGTCTTATGCTCTCCTCATTTTTTTGAATTCTTATTTTTTTATTCTGTACTAGTTGACTGTTTATTTCCCCCTTATGTTCCAGATCATTGATTTGAACCTCAGCTTTCTTCCCTTCACTGTTGGTTCCCTGTGGATTTTTCTTTATTTCACTTAGTGTAGCCTTCATTTCTTCCCTTATGCTTTTGCTGTACTCCGTGTGTTCTTTGGACTTCCTTATCACCAGCATTTTGAATTCTGCATCTGATGGGTTGGCTATCTCTGTTTTGTTCTTTTTCTTGTGTTTTGTTCTGTTCTTTCATTTGATCCGTGTTTCTTTGTCTCCTCAATTTGGCAGCCTCCCTTGTTTGTTTCTGTGTGTTAGATAGAGCTGCTTTGACTCCCTGTCTTGGTGCATCTGTTAAGTTGTATGGGGTGGAGCCTTAGGTATTCTCCAGGGCAGGGCAACCCATTTCACCACTTTGTGTCTTTGTATGTGGGGGAGAGGTCAGAGAGGGGACAATGCTGCTGCCTAGCTGCTGAAGGTTTGCTCTGTGCTCTCCATATTTCCAGTCACTTCACCCACTTCCCTTATGCAACTGGTGCCCTTCTAGCTATTGCCCTGGTAGTGGTTCCCAGAGTGGGTGAGTTTATGTACATTCTAGGATCATGCAGGCCCTTTACATGGACTCTTCTGAGAGACTGGCAGTTTCTTCCACTACCCCAGTCCTCACTGGTTTTTACAGCCAGAAGTAATGATGCTTTATTTTCCTGGCACTGGAACCCTGGACTGCACAGTCTGGCCTGGGGTTGGGATCACTCACTCCCTAGGTATCCCTCCTGATTTTTATCCACCACACGTGAATGTAGTACTACCCGTTTTGTTGATCCCGCTGCCACTGCCATCTCACTGCTGCCAACTGAAGCCTCTCTGTCCCGCTCCCTGTCTCCATCCCTCCTACCCCTTTGGATGAATATGTCTTCTTTAAATCCTTGGCTGTCTGACTTCCACATAAGATTTCTGGCAGTTCTGGGTGTTTTTTGTTTTCAGGTTAGTTGTGATCCTTCTTATGGTTGTGCAATGAGGTGAAGCTTACCTACCTACGTCTCTATCTTGACCAGAAGTCCTTAATGTGAAAATGTTATTCACATGGGAAAGACTCAGGAAAAGAGTAACTCAAAGAGGCGGCTCACAACACTGATCTATATGTACTTTCAAGGAAGAATAATAAATTTATACAGGAATGATAGGACAAAGGGAAGTCATTTTAGACTTTCAAGGGCAGCAAACTGTGGGAAGGTAAACATATAGGAAATAATGGCAGATAAAGACTAGTTAGTAAGGTTTGTTATGTGGGTGTCATCTCTAGGCTAATATAGATCTGAAGTCGTCTCTGGTAAACTTTTGTCCTTCCTGATAGAGAAGAAAAGAGGAACACCTTTTAATATTTATGTCCTACTTTGAGACAAGTAGGGAGATGGTGGGGGATTTTCTAGTATTTGCTTCTTCACAATTGCCTTTAGCTCAGAATAATTTTCAATTTTTTATTTAAAGGTATTTATTTATTTATTTATAAATATATTTTATTATTATGCTATTACAGTTGTCACATTTTTCCTCCCCTTTATTCCGCTCTGCCCTGCACTCCACCACCACTAGCATTCCCAACCCCCTACCCCCAACCTTAGCTCATGTCCATGGGTTGTACAATAAAGTTCTTTGGCTTCTCCATTTCCTATACTATTCTTAACCTCCCCCTGTCTATTTTGTACCGGCAATTTCTGCTTCTTATTCCCTGTGCCTTTTCCCCCATTCTTCACCCTCCTCCTCCCTGTTGATAACCCTCCATGTGATCTCCATTTCTGTGATTCTGTTTCTCTTCTAGTTGTTTGTTTAGTTTGTTTTTGTTTTTGTTTTTGTTTTTTTATAGGTTCAGTTGTTGATAGTTATGAGTTTGCTGCCATTTTACTGTTCATATTTTTTATCTTCTTTTTCTTACATAAGTCCCTGTAACATTTCATATAATAAGGGCTTGGGGATAATGAACTCCTTCAACTTTACCTTATCGGGGAAGCACTTTATCTGCCCTTCCATTCTAAATTATAGCTTTGCTGGATAAAGTAATCTTGGATGTAGGTCCTTGACTTTCATGACTTTGAATACTTCTTTCCAGCCCCTTCTTGCCTGGAAGGTTTCTTTGGAGAAATCAGCTGAGAGTCTTATGGGAACTCCTTTGTAGGTAACTGTCTCCTTTTCTCTTGCTGCTTTGAAGATTCTCTCCTTACCTTTAATCTTGGGTAATGTAATTATGATATATCTTGGTGTGTGCTTCCTTGGGTCCAACTTGTTTGGGACTCTCTGAGCTTCCTGGACTTCCTGGAAGTCTATTTCCTTTACCAGATTGGGGGAGTTCTCCTTCATTATTTTTTCAAATAAGTTTTCAATTTCTTGTTCTTCCTCTTCTCCTTCTGGCATCCCTATGATTCAGATGTTGGAACATTTAAAGTTGTCCTAGGGGTTCCTGAGCCTCTCCTAATTTTTCTGAATTTTTGTTTCTTCATTCTGTTCTGGTGGAATGTTTATTTCTTCTTTCTGCTCCAAATCGTTGATTTGAGTCCCAGTTTCCTTCCCTTCTCTGTTGGTTCCCTGTATATTTTTCTTTATTTCATTTTGCATAGCCTTTAATTTTTCCTCTATTTTGTGACCATACTCAACCATTTCTGTGTGCATCCTGATTGCCAGTGTTTTGAACTCTGTACCTGATAGGTTGGCTATCTCTTCATCACTTAGTTTTATTTTTGGAATTTTGATCTGTTCTTTTGCTTGGACCATATTTCTTTGTTTTGGTGCTCCTGTTACATTGTAAGGGGCAGAGCCTTAGGTGTTCGCCAGGGTGGGGCAATCCACATCACTGTGGGGCAGGGGTCCAAGAGGGAACAGGGGTCCAAGAGGGAACAATGCCGCTTGCTCAGCTCTCGGCCCAGCTTTCAGTCACTTCCCCTGCTACCCACAAGCAAATTGGGCCCTTCTGGTGCTGATTTCCTGGGTGGGTGGGTTTGTGTGCATTCTAAGACCCTGTGTGTCTCTCCAATGGACCCTTTCTTCTGCTACCACATCCCCACAGATTTTTATAGCCAGAGGTTTTGAGGCTTTATTCCTGTGCGCTGGAACCCTGGGTTGCACGATCTGCCTTGCTCCCCAGTTATTCCTCTGGTTTATCCACATGCAAATGTGGGACTGCCCAGTCTGCCAGTTGCCTCCTTGCCCGCTCTCATGTGCCAGCTGCTGCCTTGCCTCCCTGGTCCTCCAGCCACCACCTTATTGCATGTCTTCTCTACCCTGGCTGCCTGTCTCTGCCCCTCTTACCATTGTGAATGTATGTTTCTTCTTTAACTCCTTGGTTGTCAGATTTCCATACAGTACGACTTTCTGGCAGTTCTGGTTATTTTTTGTTTTTAATTTGTTGTTGTCTTTCTTTTGGTTGTGTAAGGAGGTAAAGTGTATCTACTTATGCCTCCATGTTGGCAGGAAGTCTATTTTTTTACTTTTATAGATAAGGGAAGAGAGGGAGAAAGAGATGGAGAGAAACATTATGAGAGAGAAACATGGATCAATTGCCTCTCTCACATCCCCAACCAGGGACCTGGCCCACAAACCAGGCATGTGCCCTGACTGGCAATCAAATTGGTGACCTTTCACTTTGTGCATAATGCCCAATCAACTGAGGTACACCAGCCAGGGCACAAAATACTCTTTATCTCAAAGGGGCATATTTTGCGGTGACATATTCTGGTTTTCTTCTGTGACTTTTGCCTTACCTGCTCCTTTCTCCCCTGGCTCTTCTCTCATGCCTGCTCTGATGGAGAAGACCACCTGTCAAGGAACTGACAGCCAACCTCAGACCAACAGCCCACAAGGAACTGAATCTTATCAACAACCACTGAGGGAGCTTGGAAGTGGTCCTGCCCAGTTAAACCTGGACATGACTCTGTCCTTGGCCAACACCTTCACTGACGACTCCTGATACCTCCTGAAAGAGAGAGCCCAGTGAAGCCTGGATTTCTCACCCACAGAAACTGTGACATAATTAACATGTCACCAAGTTTTAGGGTAATTTATTAGCAATAATTAGCAATAGACCACTAATACAATAAGAAAATTAAAGTATATAAATTAAACACTGAATTTTAAAAATTTGAAAGATAAAATAAATACAAGGAAAGCAAAGGTAAATTAAAAAAATTAATAATTAGAAATTTGGAAATGGTAGAGCTAATAAATAAATCCAAGATCTGATTCTTTAAAAGTAACAAACTAGTAACTAACCTAAGAAATAAAAAAGAAGAAAACATGAAATCATAAGATAAGAAGTGATAATGGAGAAAGAAGCACAGATATAGAAAAAGACTTAAGTACTTGGCTCAGGTTATACATCATTCCCATCTTTAAAAGAAAACATTTATTTTATACCTGATTGCCTTCCTTTTTCCTATGGGAAAGTCAGCTGATGGAAATTTGGGTTTTCTGGCTTTATCCTAACTATTCTCCGTAATTAAGGGTGAAACAGGGTGAAAGTCTTACAGAGCAGGGGGGTTTTTGGCACAGAGAGCAGGCTTATTTGGTGAGCACTGATGACAAACATCATCCAAGAGAGACAAGCTGGGGAAAGTTCTGTGACAAGAGCACCTAGGAAGCCTGAGGGGGTTACCTACATATACAGTCTCACACAGGGGAAGGCACAGTGCTCTGGTCACACTGGGAATGTCTTCAGCCATTCAGCACCATGCAGATGAGGTCTTCACAGCTGATAC
The DNA here is from genome assembly GCA_004026545.1 of Mormoops blainvillei. Taxonomy (NCBI): domain Eukaryota; kingdom Metazoa; phylum Chordata; class Mammalia; order Chiroptera; family Mormoopidae; genus Mormoops; species Mormoops blainvillei. The sequence continues at coordinate 5,701 of PVJD01019050.1, read as the reverse complement.
ACCCATTGCTGTCCTCATGCTCTGCCACCAGCATCTCTGCTTCTTCCTCTGTTATCTCACCCAGTGTGGCCAGAACACACTGGATCTCAATACCCATGACAGCACTGTTCCCTTCCTTGTCAAACACTCTAAGGCCTTCAACATAGTCTTCATAGGTGCCCTGGTCCCTGTTGTTGGCCACAGTCTGCAGCATGGGCAGGAAGGGCTCAAAGTCCAATATCTTCACATTCATGTCATCACTCTTGGGGGTCCCCAGGACTTTGAGCACCTCAGCATTGATAGGATTCTGACCCAGGGCCCTCATCACGTCCCTGCACTGGCTGTACAAGATCTAGACATCCCCTCTTCAGTCAAACAGCTGCAAGTCCTCCTTGAACTCTGTGGGCTGGTCCACCAAGAAGTCACACATCTTGACTGTTCAGCTATGTTGGAACTTTTCCTGCAGTAATGGCTCCAGAATAGTATTTTTAAAACTGTGTGGTTCATGAAGTCTATGTAGTAGATCTTGACCAGAACTTTAAAATGGCATACAATTGAATATAAAAGTCTGAGTACATAGCAACATAATAAGGATAAGGATTGTTTTCATAAAACTTGTACTTGTGTGTTTGTCTTTGTGCACATTAGCTGCTATGTAAAATATATTCCTTACTCTTTGTCCAGGTAAAAAGGATTTGAAAGCTATTAGTGCACACCTCTCAGGGTACATGGAAAGTAATTCTGTAGACACACATGGCTCACCAAAGCACTTTTAATTGTGAGCCCCAACTCTCAAACAGAAAGATCCAACATTTCTCCATTGAAATGCATGCTACAACCTCATAGGCTTCAAACTCTGACTCCTCTTTTCCAGGGGTTAACTTTCCTTGCTCTACCTGCGTAATATCATTGACAATTTCCATCTGTTCCAATGATCTTGTATTTCATGGCAACTGTTAGACTTCCTCAGTTTTATCCATTTTAAAATTACACTTACATGTTTTTCATATGGAGAATTTGTTCATTTCTTGCTACGTGGTAGATTCCTGAACTTTGACTATGCTATTTTTCCTTTAGCTTTAAGTTATAATTTGTTTCCATATGGAATTTATCCACCTAACATATGGAAAAACAAAGGAAAAACACTGATGATCAAGCCATTTCACCAGTCCTTTGGGTTGCCCTTGGTTCCTACCTTAATTTCTTCTTTCTGTTCTTTTCTACTGTGTTTCTAAGTATTGTATGGAGAAGGCATTTCTCTTCCTCCTCCTCCTCATTATTCCCCTCCTCCTCCTCCTTCTTCTTCCTCCTCTTCCTCCTTCTCCCCTGCCTCCCCTCTTCTCCTTCTCCTTCTCCTTCTTCTTCTTCTTCTCTCTCTCTTCCTCCCTCTACCCCAACTCTGGGGGAAGCCAGCTGCCATGCTGTAAGCAGCTCTACGGAGAGGCCTATGTGGCAAGGAACTGATGACTCTGGCTAGCTGCCAGCAAAGATCTGAGGTCTGACAACAGCCCCATGAGTGAATTTGGAAGTGGATCCTCACCTAGCTGAACCTTGAGGTAACTATACCCCTGACTGACAACTAATTGCTTCCTCATGAGAGACTCCGAACCAGAGGACCCAGCCAAACTGTACCCAGACTCCTAAACTGCAGAACTGTAAGATAACATTTATTGTTTTAAGTTGTTATGATTTGGGAAAACATGTTACACAGGAATAATAACTAATACAGGGGCAAGTCACTCATTGTTTGCACTTTCATTGAAGGTATGGCTCTGCCTCCATCATGGGTATCGAAACAAGCTAAGTAAGGTCTGTCCTCAATTCCTGATAAATATGAACCCATGTGAGCACATGGCCTGGGTTCAGCCTATCCAGGAATGACCTGGCATTTAATGACCTAAACATGTAAGTATGGTTGAGGAAGGAAAGACAGCAGTGGCTGTCCTGAGTGTCCCACAGAGGTGCCAATGGCAGTTTCTGAGGCAGACTGCTCCTGCAGTGAAACTTGGTCTCTGGTCCTCGTTTACCTGTCTGTAAAATGGAGATAATAACAGTTCCTATATGCTAGGGTTGTCGTGAAGATTATATGGACTCAAATGTGGAAAGCGCTTAGGTCGGCACCTGGCAAACAGCGTTATTTTAGTGTTGACTTAAAAAAAATTATCTTTTGCATGAGGAAACGAAGGCCTAGAGAAGTATAAAGTAATATGGCAGGACTGGAAAACTGTTACTAAAAACTGAGAAGGGGAAATATGGAAATGGGGCCTCCTTTTCTCCGTTGCTCTTAGGGAACTGTAGAAAGATGATCTAAAATTGGAAGATGTTGATACTGAAGTCAGAGGTTTAATGGGAGAGGTTTTTTTCTTTTTTAAATTAGTTAATTTATTTTTAAAGAGAGGGGAAGGGAGGGAGAAAGAGAGGGGGAGAAACATTGATTGATTGATTGTCTTTTGAAGGCCAGCAACCCAGATATGCTCCCTGACCAGGAATCAAGCCAGTGACCTTTTGGTTTGTTGGACGACATCCAACCCACTAAGCCACACCGGTTAGGGCATAATGGGAGAATTTTCAGTAGCAACGTAGAGTTCTACTTCACCATCCTCAAGTCATTGTCTCCCCTACATAATGCACACCTGAGAACTCGAACATCTTCCAACCGTGGCTGTGCTGAGACAAGTCCTGTCGGCAGGCTGGGACCTCGGGTTTCTTTTCTCACTGGGAAGGGCCCTGGGCCCCGGTTTGCTAGCCTCAAGTACCAGTGTGGGGGTGGGATGAAAGGAGGGACTTCCCAGTGCCAAAGGTAATGTGTCTTAACCGATCTTGACCTGCATTGCCCTTTAATGACATCACTGGCTAGTGTCCTTGTTCTTAAACAAAGGACACAGATCCACAGTGACTCTGGCTCCAGGTCAATGCCTGACTCAAGAGGTCGACCCAGGTTATTTTGTCCTATTCTCTCCCAGGAGAAGGGGTGCTCTGCGGGGAAACTGAGGGTGGGCTTCCTGGTCCAGGAAGAGGATGAGGAAGGTCCCCAGCTGCGTGGAGGCAGGGACTGGGGTGGGCAGATTTTGCTCTAGACAGGGAGGTCAGTTTCGCTGGGAAAGGATGAGGTCTAGACCGCCACAAGGGAGACTTCAGATTCCCAGTGTAGTCTGCATCTTCAGGGTTGACACAACCTCACATTGAGAGGCGAGATTAGGGCATCCCCAGCTTTTCTCTGTGAGCTATCCCAAATGGTTAGCACTTCCTGAGGGTTTTCTGTATGACTAGGCTGTGACATGCTTTTCGTGCATTGACATCCCAGCAACCATAAGGTGCAGTTATTATTATCTCCATTATAAAGATGGGAAAAATGGAGGCACAGAAAGGTTAAGTAACTTACCCAAGGTCACACAGCTAGTAAGTAGCATAACTTTGAATTTGGGTAGTCTGGCTCCCAATTGAGCCCTTAAACACTATGCTTCCCTGCTTTTCAGGTGAAAAGTTCAGTCCTACCAACGTCAAAGCAGGCTCACTCAAATGTCCAGTAACCACCTCATGCGCTGGTCACTATGATAGGCTAAATGATGGACCTCAAACATACCTGTGTCCTAATGTCTCAAACCTGGGAATGTCACTTTATATAACAAAAGGGACTTTGCAGATGTGATTAAAAAAGAAAATTAAAATTTAAAATTAAAATTAAAAAGAAAATTAAAATTAAAAAAATTAAAAGAAAATTAAAATTAAAATTAAAAAATTAAAATTAAAAAGAAAATTAAAATTAAAATTATCCAATGACTATTGATGTTCAATATACGTAGAAAATTTTGAAAGACAGATATTATCCTGGCACTAAATGTAGTCACAAGTGTCCTAAGTGAGAGGCTGAGGGGGATCTGAGTACAAAAGAGCAAAGAGGAGACCTGAGGAAGGAAGCAGGGGATTGGAGTGATTCAAGAAAGGAGTCAGGAGTCAGGGAACGCAGGCAGACTCGAGAAGTTAGGAAAGGCAAGAAAATGGATTCTCTATGTCCCCAGAAAGACCTAGTCCTGAAGACATCTTGCCCTTAGCTCAGTAAAATTGATTTTGGATTTCTGACCTCCAGAAGTATAAGAGAACACATTTGTGTTGTTCTAAGCCACTAATGTTGTGGTAATTTGTTACTGCAGCAATAGGGAATTATTACAGGCACCGATTCCTACGGTGCTTCATTTCAGGGGTCATGGCATTAGGGCAAAGATTGCAGGAAAATTCTGCCTCCTTCTACCACCCCCAGCACCCCGATCCGTCACCTATCAAATTGTATGCCAGCTATTCTCATTCCTTCATTCACATATTTATTGAGCGCCTCTTGAGATCTAAACACAATCGTAAGTCCTGGACTTATCCCAAGCAGTAAACAAAATAAAAATTCCATCTCGCGGTGCCGATTCTAATGAAGGAGAGAGAACAGGCACACAAAAATGAAGACATAAATACTCTAAAGACAATCATCTGTTAGCTTCTGCCTCAGTCATCTCTCACCTGGGTAACCTCACAGCCAAGGTGACCTCTAGCTGCCTCCTCATCAAAGACTTCCTCATCCACTTTCTATGGATGTCAGACCCTGACATCCTCCTCTGGGAGACCCTGGGTGAGGTAGAGGCGGGTTTAACGGCGGGCGCACCGGGCCCTAACTTCTGAAGGCATGTATTTTTATTTTCCCTGTCTCTCTCTCTCTTTTTTTAAGGGGCCCAATATTTTCTTCTGCGCCCAGGGCCTCAGCCAACCCTAATCCACCCCTGGGGTGAGGTGCTTTCATTCTTGCAATCCCCTTGCCCCAACCAGTGCATTCACCACACTACAGAATAATTTTCTTAAACGTCCTGTCTGCCTGAGAGATAAGGGCAAAGCCCTTAGCATGACCTTAAAGGTCCTTCATGCTCTGGTCCCTGCTCTCCACTCCCACCTCATCCACCTTCCCATTGCTCGGCCCCACCTCGCCCCCCAGCCTAGCTGACTCACTGGTGCTCCTTACCTGGGCCAGGACCCCTCTCTAAGCCTTTGCTTGTATATGTACCTGCCCGAAGTACCCCTCCCCACTCATCTTCCAGAAAGCCTTTCCAGGACCCCCAAGTCTGGGTTGATTTTCCGTGGTACTTGGGGAACATCCTAAACATACTACCTGCTATATAGTGATGTGTCACATGTCCTCTTCTCTAACTGAGCTGTGAACTCCTTGGGAATAGGACTGCCCACTTTATCCATCCTGAAATTGTTAGTGCACCTTACAGAATCTCCAGGCACGCAGTAAGCTTTCACAAATATTTTCTGAATGAGAGTGTGAGTGAGGATGTTTTACAAATTTAACCATAGAAGTGAAGAGAAAGAAGTTATTCATGAGCGCTAGGTGTGCCTTTTGGAGAATGTGAAGTTTCAGACATGTTTCTTGGAAGGGCCAAGCCTTGGCAGGGGTTTTGCATATTGGCAAGCAGGCTTTTGGAGATGAAGGTGAGCCTAGGAGGCCAGGGAGAAGGCTGAGCGGAGGAAGCTTACCCAGATTGAGGCAATAACTGTAGGCAGGAAAGTTTCAAGAGAACAGGAAAGTTTTTTAAAGCATCTTGCCGAGGTGCATGAGCCTTAATTATTAAGGTGTCAGAAAACTGTTGAAGGCGGGTAAGCATTGGGTTGGCCAAAAAGTCTGTTTAGTTTTTTCCATAAAATAAAAGACACATTTTTAAATTTTCACCAATAACTTTAT
>PVJD01019049.1:0-12758 GCA_004026545.1 Mormoops blainvillei | reverse complement strand
GGGGAATAAAGGGGAGAAAAAATGGGACAACTATAATAGTATAATCAATAAAATATATTTAAAATATTGCTCTCTTCTAAAATGTTAATGTGGTAATGAGATACCACTTCACAGTGGCCAGAATGTCCAACATAAACAAATCAACAAACAACAAATGCCTGTGAGGCTGTGGAGACAGGGGAACCCTAGTGCACTGTTGGTTGGAATGCAGATTGGTGCAGCTACTGTGGAAAACAGTATGGACTTTCCTCAAAAAACTAAAAATGGAACTGCCTTTTGGTCCAGCAATTCCACTGCTGGGAGTGTACGCTAAGAATCCTGAAACCCCAGTTCAAAAGAACCTATGCACCCCAATGTTCATAGCAGCACAATTTACAATAGCCAAGTGCTAGAAACAGCCTAAGTGCCCATCAGTAAATGAGTGGATCAAAAAACTGTGGTACGTTTACACAATGGAATATTGTGCAGCAGAAATAAAGAAGACGCTCCTGCTTTTGCAAGAGTATGGATTGAACTAGAGAGCATTATGCTAAGTGAAATAAGCCAGGCAGTGAAAGACAAATACTATATGATCTCACCCATAATAGGAACCTAATCAACAAAACAAATAAGTAAGCAAAATAGAACAAGAGACATGGAAATGAAAAACAAACTGACAGTAACCATATGGGAGGGGGTAGAGGATAACTGCAGGTCTGGGAGAAGGGGAAGGGTTAATTCAAGGAACTTGTATAAAGGACCCATGGACAAAAACAAAGGGGTAGGTGGAGGATTGAATGTGGGAGGTGGGGATAGGTAGGGTCAGGGAGAGTAATGGGGAGGGAAATGTAGACAAGTATAATTAAACAACAATAAAAAATAATATATTAAAAGAGAAAAAATTCTATGTAATTAAAAAAATAAAATGTGAATGTTGTGAATTATATATATTTTAAGTTTTAACCAGAATTACATTTCTGGGATGAACCCAACTAGGTCATGATATATTAGGCTGTTTATAAATTCTTGGGTATAATTTATTAACATTTTTTAGGACTTGTTCATTCATTATCATGAGTTAGAATGGCCTGTAATTTTATTTGCTCATATAGACCTTGTTAAGTTTGGTCTATAGGTTATGCTAGCCTCATAGAATGACTTTGAGAGTGTTTCACCTTTGTGTAGACTATGGAAGAGATTTTGTTAGATTGTAATCACTTCTTTGTTAAATGATTGGTAGAAATTGAAGCAAAGTCGTTTTGACCTATTTTTCTCTGTGGAAATTTTAGTTTGCCTTTTTTAAATACTTTATAAATGTTCAGGTGAGCCTTTTGCTTTTGTTTACTAATAGTGCTTTATTTTGATATACAGTGCATGCAGCAAAAACCAAAAATCTTAAATAAAAAGATGAATTTTGACAAAAGGATATAGTTATTTATCCATCACCCAGATGAGATCAAAAAGGTTCCATTATTCTCAAAAGGCCCTTTGTGCCCCTTCTAGTCACTGTACCCCATAAGTGAGCATTGTTGTGATTTCTCTTATTATAGATTAATTTTACTTGTTACTGCACTTCACAAAATGAATAATAGAGGGTGTATTCCTCACATCTTTCACTCAGCATCATGTTTTTGAGATCCATACATGTTGTGTTTATCAGTAGTTTGTTCTTTCTAACACTGACTAGAACTCCATTGTATGGCTATACCACAGTTTGTCTATCCATTCTATTCCTATGGATGTTGTTTCCTCGCCCAATTTTTCCTACTTTGAATAAAGCTGCTATGAGCCTTTTTCTACAATTGTTTTTGTGAAAATATGATTTCCTATCTATTGGTTACATGCCCATGAGTAGGATTGCGCTGGACTATAGACATAGGTGTATATTAAATTTTATGAAAAACTGCTAAATGGTTTTTCAAAGTGGTTGTAGAATTTTAAACTTCTACCCTCTATGTATGAAAGTTCCATTTTTTTACCTACTTCACAACAATGAATATAAATCAATCTTTTATCCATTCTAGTGAATGTGTAGTGGTATTTCATTATAGCATTAATTTGACTTTTTATAATGACTATTGATGCACATTTTTCTGTATTTATTGACCATTTGTGTGTATTTATATATCTTGTTTTATGCCATATCTATTAAAGTGTTTTTTCAATTTATTGTTATTTATAAATAATTTTTAACTCTAGTATAAATGTTAAAAGGCAAAAATATTAGAAATAAATATAGTTAGAGTAATTATTTAATGGATACAAAATGTGAAAAGATGAAATTTGTGTCATCAAAAGTATAAAAAAAGCCCTGGCCAGTGTGAATCATTTTATTGGGCGTCATTTGGCAAAGCAAAAGTTCACTGGTTTGATTCCTAGTCAGATCACAAGCCTGGTTTGCAGGTTCAGTCCCCAGAAGGGAGAGCATAGGAGAGGCAACCAATCAATGTTTCTTTCTCACATTGATGTTTTACTTCCTCTCTTTTCCATTCCCTTCTCCTCTTTCTAAAAATAAATACAAATCTTTAAAAATAAATATATAAAATATGTGCCGGAGAGTGAAAGAGTAAAGTTTATGTATGAAGGCCAAGTTACTCACTTAAAATAGACTATTACAACCATAGTATGCTTTATGAAAGCTTCATAGTAACCACAAAAGGAAAACCTACAGAAGATGCACAAAAGATAAAGAGAAAGGAATCAAGGCATATCACTACATAAATCATTGACTAATAAAGGAAAATAGTAGGAGATGAAGAAAGGAACAAAAAATATGAAATAGAAAACAATAAGGTGTCAATATTAAGTCCTTACATATCGATAATTACTTTAAATAGAAATAGATTAAATTATCCAATAAAAAGACACTGAGTTGCTGAATGGATTTTAAAAAAAGCAAGTCTGTACTGCCTATACAAGAATTTCACTTCAGCTTTAAAGACACATATAGGTTCAAAGTAAAGAGATGGAAATAGGTATCCATGAAAATGGTAACCAAAAGAGTGCAGAAGTGGTCATACTTATATCAGATAAAAGAGACATTCAGACAAAATTAATCACAAGAGACAATGAAGAGTACTATAATGTGATAAAAGGGTAAATTAATGAAGAGAATATAAGAATTGTAAGTATAAATGCACCCAACCTTGGATCACCTAAATATTTAAAACAAAATTAACAGAACACAAGGGAGAAATAGACAGTAATAAAATAATTGTAGAGGACTTCAATACCCCACTTTCTAAATTCAATAGATCCTGACACATAATCAATAATGAAACAGCAGACTTGAATTACACTATATACCAAATACCTAAGACATATATAGAACATGCCATAGAACAGGAAGGAACACTACTAAATTCATTTATGAGACTAACAATACCATAATCCAAGTACTAGACAAAAATACTACAAGAAAAGAAAACTATAGACCAAAATCTGATTAATATAGATGCAAATATTCCAAAATACTAAAAAATATAATTCAACAGTATGTTAAAAATGGTCAAATAACACGATCAAGTTGGATTTACCCCTGGGATGTAAGGATGGTTTAACATATGCATATCACTAAGTGTGATAACCATGTTAATAGAATGAAGGATAAAAATCATAAGATAATCTCAACAAATTCAGAAACAGCATTTAAAATAATTCAACATTCTTTTATAATAAAAACTCTCAACAAATTCGGTATAGAAGGAATGTACCTCAACAAAATGAAAATGATAAATGGTGTTGGACAAAAGTAAGTTTACAGTTGTGAGTATATGAAACATGGAATTTATTCTTGTACTATTATTTATTAATTATTGTATTTTCCATATGAAAACTATAAACCTATTTTTCCCACCTGTATGAGAAAACCACAGATAACGTAATACTCAATGGTGAAAGACTGAAAGCTTTTCCTCTAAGATTGGGAATAAGACAAGTGTGCTCATTCTCCAGAACTCCTATTCAACATAGTACTGGAAGTCCTTTCCAGAGCACGTAAGCAAGAAAAAGAAATAAAAGACATCAGAACTGGCAAGGAAAAGTTAAATTTTCTCGTTTATATATAACATGACCTTATGTATAGAAAACCCTAAAGTTTCCACAAAAAATGTTAGAACTAATAAACAAGTTTAGCAAAGTTGTAAGATACAAAATCAACATACAAAAATCAATTGTATTTCTATACCCTGAAAATGAACAACCTGCAAAAGTAATTTAGAAACTAATCTCATTTACAGGGGGATTGAATGTGGGAGTGTGGGGGTGGGGTAGGGATGAGCAATGCAGAACAAGTCAGGACAATTGTAACTGAACAACAATAAATAAATTTAAAATAAAAATCCCATTTATAATAGTATCAAAACCAAAATCCTAATGGCATTTTTTAAAGAAATAGAAAAAATCCCTAAAATTTTTATGAAACCACCAAAGTCACTGAATAGCCAAGGCGATTCTGAGAAAGAATATGAAAGCTGGAGGATCACATTTCCTGATTTCAAACTATATTACAAAATAATAGTAATCAAAACGGTATGATACCACTATACAAACAGACACATAGACCAATGAAACATAACTGAGTCCCCAGATAGAAAACTATGCATGTGCACTCAACTAATAATTGTCAAGGGAGCCAAGAATACTCAGTGGAGAAAGGAGAGTCTCTTTAATAAATAGCATTGGAAAACTGGATGTTCACATGCAAAGAATGAGATTGGATCTTTATCTGACACCACTCATTAGAATTAACTTCAAATGAATTAAATCTTAAATGTAAGACATGAAACCATAAAACTTCTAGAAGAAAACATGAGAAAAAACTCCTTGACATTGGGATTGACAATTTTTTTTTTTCATATGACACGAAAAGTACAAGCAACAAATCAAAAGTCAACAGGTGGGAATACATCAAACTAAAAACCTTCCACGTAGAAAAAAGAAACAATAAACACGAAGAAAAGGCAACTTCCAGAATGGGAGAAAATACTTACAAACCATATATCTGATAAGGGGCTAATATCCAAAGCATAGTTTAAAAATTCATAGTACTCAATAGAAAAACAAAACAAAACAAATAATCTAATTAAAATTGAGCAAAGAAACTGAATATTTTTTCAAAGAAGGCAGAAAAATGGCTAACAGGTACATGAAAATGTACTCAACATAAAAAAATCCTAAGGGAAATACAAATCAAAATCACTATTTGATAACAGCTCATACCTGTTAAAAAGGTTATTATAAAAAAAAGGAAGAGGTAACAAGTTTTGACGATGTGGAGAAAAAGGAAACCTTTTGCACTGTTGGTCAGAATGAAAATTGGGACAACCATTACAGTAAACAGTATGGAGGTACCTCAAAAAATTGAAAGTAGAACTACCATATGATTCATGAATTGCACTTCTGAGTAGTTATTAGAAAAAATCAAAGCACTAAGTCATAAAAGGGTATATACATTCCCATTTTCATTGCAGAATTGCTTACAGTAGCTAAGTTTCCAAGGATGGTTGAATGGATAAAAAAATGTAGTGTATATGCAATGGAATTTTACTCAGCCATGAAAAAGAATAATATCCTGACATTTGTGAAAACATGGATGAACCTTGGGGTCATTATGTTCAGTGGAATAATCAGGCAGAGAAAGACAACTACTGTATGATCTCACTTATATGTGGAATCTAAAAAAAACTGCATTAATAGGAACTCAGTGGTTGCCAGGGGTTGGACAAAAAATTGAAAAGGAGAGAACACTCCCAAACTCATTTATGAGGTCAGCATTACCCTGATATGTAAGCCAGAAAAGGACACACAGGAAAGGAAATCTATACACCAGTACCCCGATGAATATAGATGCAAAAATTCTCAACAAAATATTAGCAAACCAAATTCAACAATACATTGAAAGGATAGCACGCCATGACCAAGTGAAACTTATCCCTGGGATTCAAGGATGGTTCAACACACACAAATCAACGTGTGATACACTGCATTAATAGAATGAAAGATCAAAATCTTATGATCATCTCAATAGATGCAGAAAAAGCATTTGAAAAAAATACAACATTCTTTCATGAAAAAAACCCTCAACAAATTGTGTGTAAGAGAAAGGTACCTTAACATAATAAAGGCCATAAAAGAGAAACCCACAGCTAACATAATGCTCAACAATAAAAAATTGAAAGCTTTTTCTCTAAGATTAGGAACAAGGTGGGGGCTCTCACTCTAACCTGTTATTTAAAATAGTACTAGAAGTCCTAGCTAGAGTAACCAGGTAAGACAAAGAAATAAAAAAGCATCCAAAAAGTAGAGAAAGAAGCAATTCATTATTTATTTGCAGATGATATAATCTTATATACAGAAAATTCTGAAGACTCAACCAAAAAACTGTTGTAATTAATCAATGAATTGATTAAAGTTTCAGGATATAAAATCGACATACAGAAAGCAGTTACATTTCTATACACTAAATGAAATATCTGAAAAAGAAACTATTTCATTTATAATAGCATCAAGAACAATAAAATATTTAAGAATAAATTTAACCAAGGAAGTGAAAGATCTCTACAAGGAAAGCTACAAGACTTTGATGAAAGAAATTAAAGAAAACAAACAAATGGAAAGATATCATGTATTCAAGGACTGGAAGAGTTAATAGTGTTAAAATGGCCATATTAATCAAAGCCATTCATAGATACAATGAAATTCCTACCAAATTTCCAATGGCATTTCTTCACAAAATAGAAAACAATCCTAAAGTTTTAGATCCTGAATAGCCAGGCAATCCTGGGAAAGAACAATGCCAGAGGCATCACACTTCCTGATTTCTGTACTACAAAACTGTAGTCATTAAAATAGTATTTTTTCTTTGTCTTTGATTTTCTCTGTTTAAAAATGATATTCTTCGGTGTAGCTTTTTGGCATTTTATTTGTGTGGTTTTCTCTGAGCTCCTGGGTCTATGATTTGTTGTCTGATATTATTTGGGGAAAATTTTCAGTCATTATTGTTTTAAATATTTGTTCTCTTCTTTTCTCACTTTCTTGTCGATCTGGTATTCCAACTGTGTATATATTACAATTTTAGTAGTTGTCCAAAAATCCTTAGCTATTCTGTTCTATTTTTTTTTCAGTCCTTGTTCTCTTTGCTTTTCAGTTTTGGAGTTTTCTATCGATGTATCTTCTAGCTCAGAGATTCTTTCCTCAGCTATGTCCAGCCTACTAATAAGCCCATCAAAGGCATCCTTTATTTCTGTTATGGTGTTTTTGATTTCTGCATTTCCTTTTGTTCTTTTTTTAGGATTCCCATCTCTCTACTTACGTTGCCCATGTATTTATTCTTGCATGCTCTCTACTTTATCCATTAGAGCTTTTAGCATATTAATCATAGTTGCTTTAAATTCCTGGTCTGATTATTCTAACATCCATGTCGTGTCTGTTTCTAATGTTCTCTTTGTCTCTTCTGTTTTGTTTTTGTTTTGTTTTTGCCTGTGGCATGCCTTGTATTTTTATCTTAATATTTGGACATTCTGTTCCAGGCACAAGGAACTGCTTTACATAGGCCTTTAGTAATATGGCGGTGAGGTGTAGGGATAGGAGTAGTGTTACATATTTGTGTGATTAGGTTTCAGTCTTTGTTGAGCTTATGTCTCTGTGCTGTGAACTTCACAGTGCTTCTCAGTATTTTATTACCCTCTCTGTCAGGTCAGGATGGCTAGAGTGGACTGGAGTTGAGTATTTTCCTTCTCTCATGCAAAGGACTAGAGCTAACTAGACTTGAGCATTTCCCTGCTGCCAGATCAGTTACACTTTGATATTACACTAGCAGGTTGGGCTCCAATTAATTAGTTTCTGCTGTAGGCAGACCTTGTTAAGAACAGTGATCTGGTGTATTTCAAAATGGTTCCTTTGCCATTCCCCTGCCACAAGAAGCATGAGGGGATTTTTCTTCCCCACAACATTTATTGTTCAAACCTGGTTAACCTTCTGGAGGTAAACCTCATCATATTGTGGGGTCTCCATGGAAAATTTCACCTTCATACTTGTCTACACTGCACCTATGGCAATTCATCAATTACAGTTCAGGTTTTCCTACCCTTGTGTTTGGTTCCCTGGCAGTTTCAGCTAGTGAGTCTCTTCTGTGGTAAGTTATGACTCCCTGTCTCTCCAGTCTTGGAGGCAGTGGTTTGCCCTGTGTCCTCAACTTTCTTATGTATCCAAGAGTTGTGTTTTCCAGTTTGTCCGGGGTTTACTTGTCAGGATGGAGAGGTGACTTTCAAGTTCCTTACATGGGGAACTAGAAATTGGTAGTCCATCTTTAACATTTCGAAGTTTGTTTAGAGTCAATATTGTACTGCCTCATGTAAAATGTAAGGACCTTTCCAATATATCATTCTGCTTATCTTTGCCCCTCTTTAATTTTTTGTCATCATGTGTATTATTCTATCTACATTATATACTGTATTTTACAATGTTTTTCCTTTAAACTCATATATATATCAAAGAAATTAAGAAAAATACTATTTTATGTTTATATACATATTACCATTTCTGATGTTCATCATTCTTTTCTGAAGATCAAGCTTTTCATCTGGATTTTTCTCTTCAGGCTTAAGAATTTTCTGTAAAATTTCTGATACTGTGAATATGCTGGTGAGAAACTGACCTAATGTTCACTTATCTGAAAGTGTCATTATTTTGCCTTTATTCATAAGGATATTTTTGCTGGATGTAAAATTCAATCTTGATAGATTTTTTTCTTAAATTTCAGCACTTTTAAGATATTTTCTGATGAGAGGTCAATGGGCAGTTGTTACTTTCCCTCGCTATGTCACTTTTTTATTCTTTCAAGATTTTCCTTTTACAGTTGGTTTTCAATAATTTTACTATGATGTACCTGGGTATGGTATCCTACTTGGGGTTCACTGAGCTTCTTGAATCTGTAAATATTTGTTTCATTATATTTGGAAATATTTTGGGGATTATTTTAAAAATATTTTTTCTTATTTTGTTTTTTGGCTCTGGGACTCAAATTACATATATTAGAACTTTTATAATAGCCAACAAATCACTGAGGCTCTGTCAATCTTTTATAATTTTTCCCTCTATGTGCTTCAGATTGAATAATATCTATTCACTGGTCTTCAAGTTAACCTAGTCTTTCTTCTTTCATTTCAAATCTACTTTTAAGCCCACTCAGTGAATTTTACTTCAGATATTTTAATATTCAGTTCTAGAATTTGTGTCTGATTCTTTTTATTTGATTTTATTTCTCTGCTATGATTTTTCATTAGTTTATTAAAAGTGCATTTTTCTTTACATCCATTAGTATAGTTATGATAAATGACTTCAAATCCATTTCACTAATTCTAACATCTGGTCCATTTTAGGGCTGATCTCCATTGATTTACTTTTCTTTTGAATATATGTAATATTTTCCTGTTTCATGTTTTTTTTTTCTATATATCTTGGAGTATACCCTGAACTTTGTGAATGTAAGATCTCTATATTCTTTTATTTATCTGTGGAGTATTTCCTTTGTCTATTTGTTTTAGTATGCAGCAAATATGGCTTAATGGAAACTCCAAACTTTCCCTTATGGTGGGCAGCGCTGAAAACTCTAATTCTGTCAGCTTTATTTAGGTTCTTTGGACTCTGTCCTCACATACATAATTTATGGTTCTACCAAAAATTTGGGCAGTTTTTACACAGAATTAGGATCTCCCACTTTGTAATTCTGTCCATTCTTAGATTTCTCTCATCGCATTCCAGCTTCAGTGGTCAACCTGAATTCTGTTTGCTGGCTCTTCAATCCACTAGCACTGTGTGAGTAGTTGTGTTAGGTAGCCAAATAGCACTTGTCTGTGAGAGCCAACTGTGCACATCACTTCCCAAGTTCATGTTGATGGAATTGGCTGTGGTGGGTGTATTTACACTATGGAAATTGGGAAATGCTACAAACCAGGCTTTTATATATTTTTCCTGGAGAGCCAGTTGTTAAAAAATTAACAACTGCAACACTTACTTGTAGCTTCTTTAGAGTTTTAGTTACTGCTTTGGCCTGGGGCCTGTCCTGAGGCAAAAATTCCTAAAAAGGGGGAAACTCACCTAGTGTTGTTCCTTTCTTGCAATTGTCAACTCTCTTCCAATTATGCCTACTTATGATTACTTTCCAATGCGTTCAGGTTGTTGTTTTGTTAATTTTTGTCTAGAGTTTATTATTCTTATCTGCAGCAGTTTTGGTTTGATAGAAACTGCTTCAGCGCTACCAGAAGTGGTTCTCATAAAGTTTTTCTGTGGTTTGCTGTTAACTGAGAACATTTATGAAAATACTGTTATTTTTTTCACACAGCAAAAATTATGTAATTTAAAGAACAGTTTTTGTTATGAGAGTGTCTTCACCTAACTTATTTGTATTAAAATATCTTTTCTTTAAAAAAAATTATGGTCCCTTAGAGGGTTTGTTTAGAGTCTTTATTTGAAAAAAAGCTGACCCTTCACTGTAGTGGGTTGAGTAGTGTGTCCCCAAAAATCATGTCCACCTAGAATCTAAGGATGGATGTTATTTGGATGTGCAGTCTTTGCAGAAGTAATTAGCGAAAGATCTTGAAATGAAAAAATCCTGGATTTAGGGTAGGCCTTAAATCCAGTGACTGGTGTCTTTATAAGAGAAAAGATGGGGAGATTTGGTCACATAGAGACACAAAGGAGGAGATAATTTGTAGACTGAGGCAGAGATTGGAGTGATGTTTCTACAAGTCAAGGAAAGTAAAACACCACCAGAATGTGGAAGATGAAAGGAAAAATTCTTGTTCTATAATCTTTGGGGAAAGTATGGCTCTGTCAGTATCTTGATATTACACTTCTGGCCTCTAGAACTGTGAGAAAATAAATTTCTGTTTTTTTAAGCCAACAGATTGATGGTAATTTTTAATGGTAGTGCTAGGAAATAATATAGCAACCTTATGCCAGTTCATACTATTTATTTTTGCCATTTTGCTAATCCATTAATTTCAATGGATGTTTATGTAAACAAATATACACATAAAAATGCATACTTCTGCAGGAAGGAGTGTGCCTAACTGTGTTCCCGCATAAACACTTGCTTTATATACAACTTACATGTTGCTTTGGTAAACAAAAATAGTATACCTGGGGTCATCAATGCTGGTCTTGATTCAGTGACTGATTCACTATGACATTGTATAAACTATTTTTTTCTGTAGGCCAGTTTCTCTTTCCGCACAATGAGATATCTTTATGGGTCCTCTCACCTCAGTGACTTGGAGTCTATGGATCCCTGTCTCTCCATCTCTACTCAATATTGGGTATATGCTTTTGAAGACATACGTAGTTGGAGTGGAGCACATGTGCCTCACTGAATAGAATAAGAGAGTGTTAGGAATTTTTTTTGGGGGGTACACAACAGGATAGTAGTTTAAACAGAAATAGCACACCATGGGAAAATTTTTAAATACCTATCATGTCCTAGTCACAGTATGTGTTTTGTGGCCAGTACTCTTATTCAACATACACAACATAATTCACGTTAAGCCAGATACCCTGAATGACCAATTTGATTCTCTGACTAAATGTTCTGGAAAACACATTATGAGGGGTTTTATTAAGAAACCTTTAATACTAATCATTATATGCAGGTGGAAGCTGAATTCTTTGATAGGAGCAGATTTTTACACATATGCTCATATTCATATTACCCCTGAAACACTCAAAATGGAATGTCTGTCAAGTGTGATTTGGGGTCCAATTTGGGTACTAACCTTTGCAGAACCTTTGAAATTTGGTAGTTTATATATTCACTCTCCATAGATCAATTCCTCTTTCACCTGGAATTTTCCTGTCTTAGAGCCTAGGTTGTTAGGTTCAAAGGGGGTCTTTCCAGGTCATCTACGTCTGTCACCATTCATTGTGCCATTGAGATAATGAGGGCCAGATTGAAGAAATGACTTGAAGGTAACAGTGATTTTCAGAGGAAGAACTCAAACCTAAGTTCCTTTATTTTATTCTTAGCGTAGGTCTTGTTCCACCCTCTGTTCCATTGTTAATTTACTTTGCCTAGGTTTTATTTATTTTACCCCAATGGGAATATAATTATTTTAAACTTTGAGTTAATTAATCTCCTTCTTCCCCCCTCCTCTTCCCCCTTGTGCAAACTCATATGTGGGCTCACACACTTATGTACACATATTCCCATCAGAGTTTTTTGAAAGGAAAGCATTGTGGTTCTACAGCTTTTCTGTTTTGCCTGAAGGGTATCTCCAGCTGACAGTTCTGAATTGGGTTCATAATTCTACTTGGTTGGGGGTGGGGTGGCCATTAGGTCATTGGGGGATCAATGTGGCTGAACCGTTTTGTCTTCGTGGAGTGGTAATGACAATCTTTGATGTATGACTTTTTAAAACTCATTTTTGTTCTCAGATGTGGAATGTTAACAGACAGGATTGTAAAACCTTTATTTGGAGCCTGGGCTAAGAACGCATGTCCATAAGGATGTAAGGGATACAGACCACTTTTCTCTGTCTTGAAGCAGCTAGTAAGCATCACACATCAGCTAAGGTAATCCATACTTCCTTTATCCTGTTTGCTTTTATTCATTTGCTCTTTCTCTTCCCCTTGCTTCCTCTGCTCCTCCCCTTCTGTTTGAGCTTCCCTTGATTTCTCTGCTGGATACGTTAAGGAATAAAACACTACTTTAGTCTTTCCTGAAACAACCACAGATCCAAAGCCTTGCAGCTCTGTCTTCGGAGCCCCAGCACAGCTGCGTACTC
>PVJD01019048.1:0-12811 GCA_004026545.1 Mormoops blainvillei | reverse complement strand
TTAAAACTATAAATTATTACACCCATATTATCACCCCGCCCGCCACACTCGAGCAGGCGTTGCTTCTGCCGGACCCTGTAACTCATCTCCTCTTCCCTCTGATCCTAAGGGGTGGGTACTTCTATCCCCACTTTGGGAGTAAAGCACTCAGCGCTCACATGGGTTCAACAACTTGCCACGAGCAGTAACTACGCCGAACAGGTCTGTCTGATGTCATAGCCCTTGCTGATCGCCTGCCTCCTGCAGCCTGGCTGGTGTTCCTCCCACTTTGGCCCCTTTCTAGACCCATGCACCCCAGGCTTCGTCAGGAGGACCAGCAGGACATCGGACGTGGATGGGGCCCAGGCCTCGGGTCCCTGCACGGCGGCTGCCTGCTGCCCCTTTCCCTGTAGTTTTCTCACGGAAGCCAGCGGGTGATACTGACCGGGTCACTGGCTCCCACCTCCGAAGGGGGTCGTTACTCCCCGCTGCTGCCCAGATTGTCCCTGAACGGTTGACCACATGTGTGGAAGCTGCTTTTAAGTGTGACCTCACACATCAAGTGAAAATGCTAGAGGCAGGTATAGGCTGCCTTTTTTTTTTTTTTTGCCTCTTCTCAGAAATTGAGAGAAAAACATTTAAGGCAATTGTTTTAATAGATGAAGTCTTCAAAAACTTGACCGTAGGTACAGTACTGAGCCGTGCCAGCTCATTTCAATGTGTCAGCCAGCTGACTGCCACCAAGACACAGCTGCTTGGTTTTTCTCGGTGAAGTGTTAAATGCTGTCAAGTCTGATCTTGGGTGATAACAAGCATCCAATTATCACTAAAAAATGGAGCCTGGTCCCCGAGGCCTGCCAGTCCCCAGAGGATTCAAGGAGAACTCTCGGTGCTGGTATGGCTGAGCCCATGCACCCAGGAGAAACAAAAAGCCCAGCTACTCCCTTGGTGTCCCCCGTATACCAGCCACCAGGCAGAGCACCCTGCCTCCAGAATCTCGTCCTGACGGCCTGACAAAGTGGGTACCAGTGTCACCCCGTCATACAGAAGTCAGAACTGACCCCCCAGTCAGCAGCTTGCAGGTGCCTGGGGTCATGTGCAGGGCTGTGCCCAAACCATCCCAAAACAGTTCTTATTCCCCCAATAGGGCAGGACGGCACTTCTCTGCCCTCGCTGTTGGTAACGTGTCCCTTCCAGGTGCAAGCGGTTTGTCATTTGTAAATAAAGAGAATGGTACCTATCCCACAACCTGCCAGGAGGGTTACCTGTGGTAATGTATACGTGATCATGAATGTGAGAATACACAGCATAGTACGAGCGGGACTCCCCCAAAACTGGAATTTATGTATTAAAAATTGCGTATTTATTCTTACATGTTTCAACTTCGATCACCTTTAAAGTCCTCTCCATTTGATGCGATACACCTATCGAGCTGTTTTTCCCGCTGCCGAAACTCGTCGATTTTGATGCCTCAGTGCTTCTGACGTTTTTTGTTTCCCCTCTTCCACACTGGCAGAATGTTTTTCTTTGAGGACTTTTTTCATCCGAGGAAACAAAAAAAGTGTTAGGGGCAAGATTGGGTGAATAGGGAGGAAGGGTGGGGCACGGGGGGCACGCCATTTTGGGTCAAAAACTGCTCAACACCCAGCATGCCCTGGGCGGGCGTGCTCGTAAATCACCCACATGAAATGGGCAAACACATTGACTCATCAAAAAAAATCCACAGAAGCCAAACGCAGCCTCTCACAACAATGCCAGCTGGTTCACTGATACAGACGGGTTCCTAGAACACTCGCCGAGTAGGGGAAGCCAGTACTACAAGGGGCCCGCCCTCCAGAAGACAATTACGGGTTTTTTGGGGTCCCCCCTCATACATGGCTTATACTAAGTGCTTCATAAATGTTAGCTGTGATTATTTTCAGGATGAGGGTTACCTGATGTGGCTTCTCAAGAAACTTCCACAGCTTCCTGTCATGGCCATTAAGTCTTGGCGAAGGTCTCAGCCAGGGGCTCCAGACGCCACTTGGCTCAGGGAGCTCGGAAGGAAGGCCAGCTCCCTCAGCCCCTGGGCCGTTGGAGGGGGGTGAGGAGGTTGGGGACAGGAGCCAGGCCCTAGGAGACCCGGCCTCCAGGGCACACCATCGGAAAAGATGGCATCCGCCTCAGCCTGCCCCCAAGGGGGCCCACTGGCCCGTTCCAGCGGGAGGGATGCAAGGTGAAGGCCACCTGGAGGCCACCCTGGAGATTAGAGTTGGGCATCATGCCCGTCCTGCAAGGAAAGCAAAGTTTCTTTCCTGTTTTCTACAGTGTTGGGTTAAAAATACAGGGGTGGGTAAAAGTAGGTTTACAGTTGTGAGTACATGAAACGCAGATATTATTATTTATTAATTATTGTATTATTTTCCATATGAACTATGACCCTACTTTTGCCCACCCCTGTGTGGAAGTCGGGCATGTTGTTGGGGGCAAGGTGAAGCAGGACACTCTGACATGCCTCTCCCGAGGTCGGCGACTCGCAGGCCGCGTGCGCGGAGCAGCTGCTGCCTGCGGACAGAGGCCAGGAAACGGGAGCGGAAGGGCAGAATCCAAAGGACCTCCCACCCGGCGGGGAGTCTCGGTCCCCCGTCTAGGGTCACCTGGGCCCACTCATAGGCAGCCCAGAAGCTGGACGGGGCGCCAGATGCAAACACGAAGGGCTGCTGAGGGACCCTCGCTTTCCGGTCTGAAAAGGGACTCCCGAGACTCAGAGAAAGTGGGGAAAACCCGGGCTGTTTCTGTCCATTCTCCCTCCTGGCCCTCCAGGTAATGTCAGGCGGGCGTCTTGGAAGGGCCTCACGCTGAAGACAAGGGCCTAAAGCTGCTCTAACCACTGAAGCTACTGTCGTGGGGTCAAATCCCTGGTGCTTCCCCGGGAGGCCAATGAGGGTGTTGACCCCTGCCAAGGTCCCTGAGGGGCCAGGACGTCCCTGCCTGGGCCGCCTCTGCAACAGGGATGATGGGGAGGCCCAATCTCACTGCGAACAATACCGGCCTACTACAAAAAGGGAAGAAAAAAATGATAAAAATGACAAAGACAAAAAAGACAATAAAGAGAAAAATCCAAAGGTGGTAAAAAATAAAAAGAATACGCAGAAAGAAAAACCGGGGAAAGACTAAAAGAATACTTGAAGAAAGATGTAAGAAATAAAAGAAAAGAAAAAATTAAAAATGAGAAAAACAAAAGAAGAGAGAGAAAAATGAGAAAAAAAAGAAAAGATGAAAGGGGGAAAAAGAGCAGAGGAAGAAGAAGAAAAATTAAGAAGCAAAATAGGCTGTGATCTTGTGGCAAAAGAAGGAATATATAGTTGGTCTTCATCCCCTGTTCCCTGCACGGCTTCTGAAATCTTACTAATTTCCAGAGTAGTAGAAGTGAAAGGAGCATCTTTTGTTATTCGTAATAAGCCCCTTTCAACCAAAGGAGAGTTTATGTTAATTAGTTGGCTGGTGGCTGAGAGCCTTCCCACAGCTTCAGAATGGGGGCTGGTTGCCATAGAAACCAACCGTGTGACTGGAGGGTTGGAACTTTCAGCCAAACCACACCTCCCAACTTCCAGGGTTGACAAAGGAGCTGGAATTAAATTTACCAATGGCCAATGATTTGATCGATTGTCCCTATACAATAGGACCTCCATAAAAGCCCTAAGTGGAGGGGTTAGAGCTTCTGGGTTGGTGAATGCATCCAGATACCAAGAGGGTGACACGCCCCAAAACTCCAGGGGACAGAAGCTCCTGAGCTTGGGACCCTGCCAGGCTACCATATGTAATTATTCATCTGGCTGTCAATTTATATCCTTTATAATATCCTTTGTAAACCAGTAATAAATACTAAGTCAAGTGTTTCGCTGTGCCCTGGGAGAAGTTACAGAAATGTATTGGCCCTGAGGAGGGGGCCCTGAGAGCCCCAATTTGTGGCCAAGTCAGAAATGGGGTCAATCTGGACTCGCTACTTCCGGTTGGTACCGAAGGGCGAGCAGCCTGTAGGACTGAGCCCTTCTTCGCCTGTGGGGTCTCCGCGAACTCCGGGAGGTAGTGTCAGAATTGCATTGAATTGAACTGTGGGACACTCAGGGGGTGTCCACAAAAAGCTGGAGAATTGCTTGGTGTGCAAAACCCACACATTGGGTGTCAGAAGTGTTGTGAGTAGAGAACCAGTTTTCTTTTATGGACAAAAATTCAAGAAGGATAAAAAGCTAACTTTGGTGAAAGTTTTTCGGGTGACCCAGCACCAGCTGGCAGACTCAAAAGGCCCGCGCGCCCAGCCCCAGCCAGGGACTTCTTTGGTGCTGGAATTCCAGAATAATGGCTGCTTCTCAGGTCAGAGCAGGAAATGGAGCTATCACAGCCAGGGGAAATCCATGTGATTTTCTCACATTTTGGACTCAGCCTTCTCCTTTTCAGATAAAGTGGGGGAACTCAAGGGCTTTTTCAAATACAAGTGGGGGAACTCAAGGGCTTTTTGTCTGTCTGGATTGTAGCAATCAATACGGACCTTATTACAGGATGCTTAAGTGACTTTTCATTTCTAGTTTGAAAAGCTATAATAATTTTTGGCTCTTTAATAAAAGAGATCACAGTGTTGCCACTCAAACTATTTAATTCCCTTTAAACTCTCAATGATGGGTCTCAAAATGATGCCACAACTTAACGGGCATCAGGATACCACAGGAAAATGTTCCACTGTATAGTACACAAAAAGGGACATTTTTAACACCCATAAAGCTGAGGGGAAGATAGCTTTCATTACATTTTAATTTCTTATTTACTGTGTTGCCCTGTTTCTTTGGAGCAGATTCCTCCATTGGGGTGTCTATGTAGTGGTTGCATCTGTGGGTCAAGAAGCAAGAATTCTACTTTCTTTCTTTAATAGACATTTTAAAGAGCAGTTTCAGGTCCACAGCAAAGCTTAATGGAAGTACAGGGATTTCCTGTATTCCCCCAGCCCCGCACATGCGCACCCCACCCCGCCCATCCTGCACCAGCGTGCTACGTCAACTCCAATGACGAGCCTTCATCGGCACATCAAAATCGCTCAGAGTCCATAGTTTAAAATAGGGTTCACCCTTGTCCATTCTGTGGGGCGTTGACAAATGTGTAATGACATGTAACCACCACTGTAGCGTCACATAAAATAGCTCCACTGCCCTACACATCCTCTGTGCCCCAGCCATTCATCCTTCCCACAGACACCAGCCACCACTGATCTTTTTATTGTCTCCACAGTTTTGCCTTTCCAGAAGGTCATAGAGTTGGAATCATGAGGTATGTAGCCTCTCTGATTGGCTTCTTTCACTTAGCGACACTCATTTAAGAGTCCTCCCTGTCTTTCCATGAGTTGATAGCTCATTCCTTTTTGGTGCTGAATAATACTCCACTCTCTGGATGGACCATGCTTTATCTGTTCGCCTACCGAAGGACATCTTGGTTGCTTCCACGTTTGGGCGATTATGAATAAAGCTACTATAAACATCCATGTGCAGGTTTTGTGTGGACACGAGTTTTCAACTCCTTTGGGTAAACACCAAGGAACGCGATGGCTTGATCACATGGTAACAATGTATTTAGTTGCGTAACAAACTCCCAAACTGTCTTCCAAAGTGGCTGTGCCATTTGGTATGCCCACCAGCATTTGGTGTTTGGGGGTTTGGCCATTTTACTAGGTTTGTAGTGATGTTTCACAGTCATTTTCATTTGCATATTATGTTTAGCATCCTTTTGTATGTTTATTTGCCACATATATATCTTTTTTGGTGAGGTCTCTTTCGGTCTTTTGTCCATTTTTTAACTGGGCTGACAGCTTTGGTTGTGTCAGGTTTTAAGAGGTCTTTGTATAGTCTGGGTTACAGTCTTTGATCAACTGTCCTTTGCAAATAGTTCCTCCCAGTCTGTCACTTGTCTTCACGTAGTCAGTGTCGTTTGCTGAGCAGAAGTGTTCGTTCTGCTGGGGTTTTGATGAGGATGGCATTGAGCCTGGGGGTCCATGTGTGTGGGCACTAGGTGGCTGAGGAGAAGCCTCCAGACAGCGTGGGGGACATGTGGATGGACAGCCCGGCTTCGGAAGGGCGTGGCGAGGGCTGACGCACTGCTGGCCGCTGGTCCAGGAGGAAGGGCTGGCTCTGACGTGAACACTGGCGCGTCTTCTTGCACCGCCCTCAGGTCTGAGTCACAGCGTGGTGGCGACCGTGCCTTTCCCTGTGAGCACAGCTCCCTGAGCAAACACACACAGACGCAGCGGGGTGGATTGCCACAGACACCTAGCGAGGCTTCTAGGACACACGCTTGTGTGGGCCAAGGAAACCGCCATCAGGATTCCTGCCCAGACCAACAAAAGTAATTTGTTCTTTCTGCTTTGAAGGCAGAGGCCTCATTTTATGACTGATTGTAAACCCAGGCAGGACAAAAATAAGATACACATTCCAGAGACCTGTGTCACTCTCCCCAGAACTGGGTAAACACAGTGGGGGGTGGGCACCCAGTGCTGTCACTGGGGCACAGGGCGGCCTTCCGCGGGGTTTGCTCACGTGAGCTCCTCCCCACAATATCTCCTTTCACCCCAGGTTCTGTCCCGGGGCCCAGGGACTGGTTTCTTTCAGCCTCCTCCTCGCAAGCAAGGCGTCTGCACTGTTTTCTCTAAATCCAAATTTCTCGGGGATGAAATCCGATCAGAGATCTGGGGTTGCCAGGAAGCTGCTTGGGCAGTGGGTGGCTGCAGGCCATTAACGGTAAGGATAGGTTACAACAGCACTAATACAAATGAGGTTGATATAGGAAGCAGACGCCCTCGCTAATTATCTTGAGAACCGGTTATGTCTTTCTCTGGCCCGGGTTGATTGCCTTTCTGTTTTTCTAGTTGATTCTGGCCTCCAAATTACAGCTACATTTAAACCCACGTCTCCATTTTCCCTCGTGGATCAGTCCTGCCCATCCGCGACTGCTCCTGGTAAGTGCCTCCTGTTCTTGGCTCTCCCCAGGATCTCTGAGGAGCCCCTGCTGAGCTCCTCACGCACAGTTAGCCCCCCACACCCTGGTGCCTTCTCCGTTGGATCTTCCCGGGGTCTCCTGTCTTATTGCAGAGCGAACCCCACCTCAGCAGCCACCAATCATCCCTGCGGGTCACCCAATAACTAGTCATCGAGTCAGCTGTAAGTTGGTGCTTTGAACAAATTCTAAGGTTAATACTCTTGTCCTATCCCATAAAAACCCTACTGCTGGCCAAAAAATTCAGGGGACATGCCACCCCCCCCACCCCCGCAGTGTGATTGACTGGGTGTGTGCATGTTCACGTGAGACCCCCTATAATGAGGCTGTAACTCACTAAATAAGAGGCAAGGTCCCCCAAACCCAAGTCTGCCCAAGGGCCAAGGGTTGAGGTGGCAGTTGGCCCAGGTGACAGTTTTCAGTGCGGTCACCAGCCTCAGACCCAAGGAATCAGATGTCAGGTGGTTATCTGCCCCTACCTCTATTTTTTGGAAAATTAAAACAAAAATTTGTTGATTGATTTTTAGAGAGAGAAGAAGGAAGAGAGAGTGAGAGAGAAACATCTATCTGTTGTTCCACTTATACATGCATTCATTGGTTGATTCTTATATGTGCCCTGACCGGGGATTGAACCTGCAACTTTGGTGTAACAGGACGATGCTCTAGCCAGCTGAGCTACCCGGCCAGGGCCTCCTTGGAAAATTTGACCTAAAAGTGAATTAATGTCCTGACTTAGTGTGAGCTCAGCCCTCCCTCCCTGTGATTCCTCTGGGTTTTCTCCTTAGTTCTCTTTCCACACAACCCACCTCAGTTCTTTCCATCCTTCACCATTTTCCATAAAGAAAACACCCCCCAAATGAAGCACTTCATGAGTTGAAGAGATGCGTTGAAGTTTCTGGGGTCTCAGGGGGGTTAGGGTTAGTCAGCTCTCTGGCCCACCCTCCTGCCCCCAAACGACAAATGGTTTGTCTTGTTTGACACTCAATGATTCACTTCACATTCGGGGTCCCCTGAGATCTAACCTTTTAGCCCAAGATCTGTGAAGAAAAAAAAATGCTCATTTTTTCCAACTAAGCAAAGTTCCAAGGGCAAAAATTCTTCCTTTGAATGAAGTGACAGCATGGTAAGGGAGGGGGAGGCCAGGCTTTGGAAATAGGAAAGTCTTGCTTTATCCCGCCTCCCAGAATAGCTCAGGGAGGTTATCCTGAGCCTCGGTTTCCTCACAGGTACGGCGGGGTCGGTCGGGGGATCTGTCTTTTCCAAGCGTCACTGGAGATTCCCAGTTCCTCAGCAAGGCTGGCCCCTTTCCCTTCCCTGGTTGATACAGATGCCACTGTGTTGACAGGGAAGCTCGAGGGTTAGTCCTAGCCTGTCACCAGCAGTTGTGTGACTCCCAGGAAACAGCTTTACCTGCCTTGGGTGTCAGGTTTCTCTCCTGTCAATGAGAGTCGCAGACCGACTGGTCTCTAGGCAAGATTTTACTTTATGATTACAATTTTGAAAAGCACCCTTACCTGTCTGGGCATTTCAGTTTCAGGGTTGAAGAGAAAGAGTCCCAAGAGACAGGGGTCAGCTTTTCAGGGGTGGATTTGGGGCTGGGGGTGTGGCTGAGGCCTCTGTCATCATCCTGCTGGGATCTGCCTGAGGATCGCTCACCTTTCCAGAGGTCAGCCTCTCATGGGTGGAACAGCAAAGAGCTGAGGCTGGCGAAGGGCTGGGGAAATGGGCCAAGATGGAGAGTGTTGAAAGGACATTAGAGGGAAAATGAGGCAGGTGTTCCCCAGCGGCCAAGTCACTTTGAGAATCCCTAAAATGTGGAGCTGGAAGCAGGCACCTGGGACCTGCCCATCACAGATGAGAAAATGGCGGCTCAGGGGCGTCCAGAGGTGCCCAGGTCTCCCCACCTGAGCTTTGTGATTCTGGTCAGGCCGCGTCTTCCCCACAGAAGCCACTTCTATTTCAGTTGGCCGTGGCTCTAGGAAGGGAAACATCAGTGACGTTTGGCCCTAAAAATGGCAGGATTGGTTTTCTTTAAAGAGCTGCTGTTGGCCTAATGCACTTTTAATAGAGGCTTCTGTTTCTATTTCCCGGCACCGTTAGTTGCCATAGGTACAAACTTTTATTTTTAATGTGGCGTGATTCACAGCGATGCTTGATTTAAAAATGAGAGGACTTCTTTTCTGGCCCAAATCATAAGGCACAATGAAATGAGGCTAGGAAACAATCATTTCTAAAATAGAAATAAAAAGAAATATTGATTCGACTTTCATTTACTTAAGAGCCAGTTGTCATTGCAATTCAATTTCTCTACATTGTTGCAAATATTTTAGATATGTCTCTCTACTCTTGCTGTTGAATAACCACTAGTTCTTCCAAAGCAACCAGGGTGCTGTGTGCATGCAGAAGGAGCTAGAAAAGTAAGAAGAGAAGCCAAAGGCAGCTGTCAGTATGAGTGATGGAATTTCTTCGGGCCTCTTCTTCTTTGGAAGACAAGAGACCTGCCACCTACTCACACCCCTCCCCCTGTTTTTCCTTGTTCTTTTCACATTTGGTGGCATCACACACCTGATTCACTCCTCAGATGTGGGAACCCCCTCCCCAGAAATCTTGCTCCACCTCAACCCTATCCATGGGGACCCTGGCTACAGGAGATAAAAGAGGCTGATGGGTAGGGGCTTTCCCGTGACTCCCTAAAGATCCCTGGGAAGGCCTCCTGGGCCCCACCCGGAATAAGTGTGAGGACCAACTTTTGTGGAGATAACCACATATGAGGATCTGTGGTAAATGCACAGTAACCCCAAGAGGGTGGGACTGTTGTTATTATTCTATTTAACAGATGAGAAAGCCAAGGCACAGAATGGTGAGGCAAGTTGGACAAAGTCACACAGCGAGTAAAAGGGCAGAGCCAGGGGAAACACCCAGAGTCCACACTCTCTTAAAAAATTTTTTTAAATTTATTAATGAGAGAGAGAGAGAGAGAGAGAGAGAGAGAGTTGTTGTTCCACTTATTGATGCATTCATTAGTTGATTTTTGTATGTGCCCTGACCAGGGATAGAACCTGCAACCTTGGCATATTGGGATGACACTCTAACCAAATAAGCTACCCTGCCAGGCCCCAGAATCCACACTCTCAACCACCACCCCAACTGGTTCAAAACGACATATCCAAGTGCCTGGTGCAATATTACCAGATATTGACAGGATATGGAGAAATGGACCCTTGCTCTAGAGGTAACAACTTCCTGGCTATAGGACTAGTGCCTCTTTTTACTGTGACCACTTGGCCAGTTTTTTTTAACCTCTCTGGGTTTCATTTTGACCCTTCTGTAACGTGAAGTTAATAATAATACCCACCTCCTAAGTTTGCTGTGAGAATTAATGAAGATAGGGATTTTGGCCTAGCACTTGGCCCATAGTCAGCACCCAATAAGTGCTACCTTCTACTACTTTTAAACAAAGATTTTCTACAGCAGGTCTGAATCGCACCCTTGGGGCTCAGTTTCCTATAAAAACCACAAGGGTATTTGCTGCTGACACAAAATCACTCCACAGATGAGCCAACTTTGGGGGTTTTAGATCAGAATTCCTTGAATTATATTTCCAGTATCTTTCTGATGCCTGGGCCATTAAAGGCAAAGGGCATACCTGGTCGGCGTTCACAGGCCCCTCTGGGTGCGTGCCTGCTTCCGGGGCGCAGGCCTCACTGGTCTCCTCATGGCTGAGTCACACGCCCGGCAGTGTCACACGCCTGGCAGTTCTGTCTCGTCTGCCAACGTGAGAGTCGGTACTGGGCTCTGGCCATAGTCGTTAAAAGAGCAGAAGGTCCATGAACTTCACCATGCTCATCCCACGGAGTCCTAACTGTGGGTGGGAACAGCTTTGGAACCAAGGCTGATGAAATTCACAGCAAAGGCACGAAAGTCCATTTCCTGCAATGCTCTGACTTTACTCCCACCTTCTCCTCCCGTGATTTTACAATCTAAATCCTTCCTGTTACTGTGTGTATTTTTTTCCCTAAGAATCATTTGCACGTCATCTAAATATTAAAACACTTTCTGGCTGCTTCTATCCCAGCAGTCTGCACCACTCTCTGCTTTGTGGTCGTGTCACTGTTACTCAAGAATGCCACAAGCACTTACTGATCTCCGCCTGTTTGCCAAGCATTGCGACTAGAACAAGGGTAAACGGGCAGGCCATGCCTGGGCTTGGCCCGGGGAGCCGGCCTGTGGGGGGCATGGAGACAGCTGCACAGGCACGAGCCCGAAGCTGGAGTGGACGGGGTGGGGCACCCGCGGGGCTTCCCGAGCAGGAGGATGGGGGGAAATCAGGTCTGCCTCCTTCAGGCCAGCAAGAGCCGTGTCCCACTGTGGGCGCCCATGGCGTTGTCCTCGCCTCCTGCCTCTAATCCCTGCGTGGCCGGCTCCCCTGTCGTCACGCTTTCCTTTGCCCGCCGCCTCTCACGGGGTGCACCTGCCCACTCATTGGCAGCGGCCCCCACCTCACCGCACTCTGCCACGTTTGCACAATTTCTTTTCCTCTCAGCATTTACCATTATCGCATGTATTTTTTTTACTAAGACATCCTGTGTTCCCCCACCTAGGAGACACCCCTATGAGTACCGGCCGAGTGACCAGCAGAGCCTCTGAATGAAAAGGAATGAACAGACGACATGCTCATAGACGTTAACGTAAATCCCCACGCAGACTGTGTGGGAAAGAGCTGACAGGATCCCTGTGACGACTGTCTTCAACACGAGAAACTTGTCGTGAGAATACTGGTCAGGGGCTTCTATGGCCGCAGAGGACAGCGGAATAACATCAACGTGAGCGAAATGTTGCAACGAGGTCCTGTGAATTAGAAACGCACATCTGAGTAAAGACATTAGTTCTAGAGTCTTTAGGAAAAAGTGACTATTGGTTTTGCTGGTTTATCCCTTCGCTTGCCTGAATACAGATGGTCAACCAGAGGTGGGAAGCTGGGACAGGGCAGCCAGCCAGCCATGCCCCGAAGAATATTCACAGCATCTTCCATCACCCAGAGAGGCCTGTTTATATATAACGTATTTGTAAGGAAATGTATATACACACACATGCATATTTTTATTTATTGACACACACATGCACAGGAATGGTAAAACTAGGGGACACTATGTAGCCAGACCAGTTTCAGCTACACAGGTCACCCTGACAGGTCGGCTATCTCCTCTGTCCTAGCTTTTAGGCATACCTGCAATGATGCATTCTAGAACTTTCTTGGCACTATTGAAGAGTGAGTTAATTGTCTGGCAAAATGCCATGGGCACAGGAAGAATTACTGCAGGTTTGGCCCACGTTTCCACGTTTCTGGAGATTATTTATCCAGGAAACACATGCAGAGCCCCCATTCAGTGCCAGGCCCGGTGAGGGGGGCCAGACCTGCAGAGAAGTTGGGCTCATGATCCAGCCAGACAGACAAATGACTGGCTGCAGGGGGCTCTGGGGGACTATGGGAGGGGCTTAGATAGACTGGGGTTCTTAGGAGGCCAGACTGGGGCTTGCTGGGTGGAGAACAGGGGGCGGCGGTCAGGGGGTGGAGATGGCACGCCAGGCAGAAGAGATCGCATGTGCATGGCCAGAGAGAAAAACAGCCTGCAAGTGTCGAAGGTGCGCGGAGGCGGCAGGGTCCCTGTCGAAGGGGCCTGGCGTTTGAAGCCAGGGAGTGCGAACAGTGTCCTGAAAGTGAAGGGTGTCGCTCAAGGATTGCTGCGGACCTGCCTCTTGGAAAGAAGCCTCGGGCAGCTGGGAAGGCACACCAGAGGGGAGGAGGCCCCAGCTTTTA